>JARQOC010000004.1:624949315-625045841 GCA_033576535.1 Allobates femoralis
CTCTCTCTCTCTCCCTGTGTCTCTCCTCTCCCCTGTGTCTCTCCTATCTCTCCTCCTCTCACCCATGTCGCTCCCCAGGTTCCTGGATGACATGTCCTCTCTCTCCTCTCCCTCCTATCTCTCTCCTCTCCTCCTGTCCCCCCTGACTCTCTTCCTCCCCCACCTCTTATCTCCCCTGTGTCTCTCCTCTCTCTCTCCTCTCACCCATGTCGCTCCCCGGGTTCCTGGATGACATGTCCTCTCTCTCCTCTCCCCTGTGTCTCTCCTCTCTCCTCCTCTCACCCATGTCGCTCCCCAGGTTCCTGGATGACATGTCCTCTCTCTCCTCTCCCTCCTATCTCTCTCCTCTCCCCTGTGTCTCTCCTCTCTCTCCTCTCACCCATGTCGCTCCCCGGGTTCCTGGATGACATGTCCTCTCTCTCCTCTCCCTCCTATCTCTCTCCTCTCCCCTGTGTCTCTCCTCTCTCTCTCCTCTCACCCATGTCGCTCCCCGGGTTCCTGGATGACATGTCCTCTCTCTCCTCTCCCCTGTGTCTCTCCTCTCCCCTGTGTCTCTCCTATCTCTCCTCCTCTCACCCATGTCGCTCCCCAGGTTCCTGGATGACATGTCCTCTCTCTCCTCTCCCTCCTATCTCTCTCCTCTCCTCCTGTCCCCCCTGACTCTCTTCCTCCCCCACCTCTTATCTCCCCTGTGTCTCTCCTCTCTCTCTCCTCTCACCCATGTCGCTCCCCGGGTTCCTGGATGACATGTCCTCTCTCTCCTCTCCCCTGTGTCTCTCCTCTCTCCTCCTCTCACCCATGTCGCTCCCCAGGTTCCTGGATGACATGTCCTCTCTCTCCTCTCCCTCCTATCTCTCTCCTCTCCCCTGTGTCTCTCCTCTCTCCTCCTCTCACCCATGTCGCTCCCCGGGTTCCTGGATGACATGTCCTCTCTCTCCTCTCCTCCTATCTCTCTTCTCTGTGTCTTCCTTCTCTCACCTGTCTCCCGGGTCTGGACTACATTCCTCTCTACTCTCTCCCCTGTGTCTCTCTCCTCTCACCCATGTCGCTCCCCGGGTTCCTGGATGACATGTCCCTCTCTCTCCTCTCCCCTGTGTCTCTCCTCTCTCTCCTCTCACCCATGTCGCTCCCGGGTCCTGGATGACATGTCCTCTCTCTCCTCTCCCTCCTATCCTCTCTCCTCTCCCCTTCTCTCTCTCTCACTCCTCCTTCCTATCACTTCCTTCTCCCTCTATCCTCTCCTGTCATGTCCTCCTCTCTCTCCCTCTCTCCTTCCTATCTCTCTCTCTCCCCTGTGTCTCTCCTATCTTCTCTCACCCATGTGCTCCCGGGTTCTGGATGACATGTCCTCTCTCTCTCCTCTCCCCTGTGTCTCTCCTCTCACCCATGTCCTCCGCTCCCGGGTTCCTGATGACATGTCTCCCTCTCTCCTCTCTCCCTTCTCTCCTCTCCTCCTATCTCTCTCCCTCGCTGTCTCTCCCCCGGTTCCTGGATGCATGTCCTCTCTCTTCTCCTCTCCCTCCTATCTCTCTCCTCTCCCTCTTTCCTCCTCTCTCTCTCCTCTCACCCATGTCGCTCCCCGGGTTCCTGGATGACATGTCCTCTCTCTCCTCTCCCTCCTATCTCTCTCCTCCCGTGTCTCTCCTTCCTCTCTCCTCTCCCCGTGTCTCTCTCTCTCTCCCTAGTCTCTCTCCTCCTGTGCTCTCTCTCCTCTCACCATGTTCGCTCCCTGGGTTCCTGGATGACATGTCCTCTCTCTCTCTCCTCCGTGTCTCTCCTCTCCTCTCCATTCGTCCTCCTTCATCTCCTCCTCTCTCCTTCCTATCTCTCTCTCCCTCTCTCTCTCTCTCTCACCTTGTCGCTCCCCGGGTTCCTGGATGACATGCTCTCTCTCCTCTCCCTGTCTCTCCCCTCCCTCATTCTCCTCCCCTTCCGTATGCATGTCCCTCTCTCATCTCTCTCCTCTCCCTGTGTCTCTCCTCTCTCTCTCTCCTCACCATGTCGCTCCCGGGTTCCTGGATGACATGTCCTCTCTCTCCTCTCTCTCCTATCTCTCTCCTTCCCCTGTTCTCTATCTCTCTCCTCTCCCATGTCGTCCGTTCCTATATCTCTCTCTCTCCTTCTCCTTCTCTCTCTCCTCTCCCATGTGCTCCCTGGTTCCTGGATGACCTGTCCCTCTCTCTCCTCTCCCTCCTGTCTGTCTCTCTCTCTCCTCTCCACCCATGTCGCTCCCCGGGTTCCCTTGGATGACATGTCCTCCTCTCTCCTCTCCTCCTATCTCTCTCCTTCTCTCTCTCTCCTCCTTCTCTTCCTCTCACCCATGTCGCTCCCGGGTTCCTGGATGACATGTCCTCTCTCTCCTCTCCCTTCTCTCTCTCCCTCTCCCGGGTTTCCCTTACTTCCCTCTCTCTCCCCTGTGTCTCTCCTCCTTCCTCTCCTCTCTCCTCCGATGACTGTCCTCTCCTCTCCCCTTTTCTCTCTCCTCTCCTCTATCTCTCTCCTCTCACCATGTCGCTCCCGGGTTCCTGGATGACATGCTCTCTCTCCTCTCCTCCTATCTCTCTCCTCCACTGTCTCTCCTATTCTCTCTCCCTTCCTCTCATCTCCCCTGTGTTCTCTCTCTCTCTCCCCATGTCGCTCCCGGGTTCCTGGATGACATGTCCTCTCTCTCCTCTCCCTGTGCTCTTCCTCTCTCTCTCCTCCTCTCACCCATGTCGCTCCCGGGTTCCTGGATGACATTCCTCTCTCTCCTTTTCTTTCCCTCCTTATCTCTCTCCTCTCCCCGTGTTTCCCCTCCCTCTCTCTCTCCCCTCTCTCCTTCCCTCCCCATTCGGTTCCTGGATGACAGTCCTCTCTCTCCTCTCCCTTCCTATCTCTCTTCCTCTCTCTCTGTGCTCTCTTCCTGTGTCTCCTCTCTCCTCTCACCATGTCGCTCCCGTGGTTCCTGGATGACATGTCCTCTCTCTTCCTCTCCCCTTGTCTCTCTCCCTCTCACCCATGTCGCTCCCCGGGTTCCTGGATGACATGTCCTCTCTCTCCTCTCCCTCTATCTCTCTCTCTCCCACTCCCCTTATTTCCTGTGCTCATCAGTCTTCTCTTCCCCTCCCAATCCTCTCATCTACTCCTCCCCTTGTTATCCTCTTCTCTGCTCACCCATGTCGCTCCCCGGGTTCTGGATGACATGTCCTCTCCTCTCCTCTCCCTCCTATCTCTCTCCTCCTTCTCTCCTCTCCTCCTCTCCTCTCCCTATCTCTCTCTCCCTCCTATCTCTCTCCTCTCCCCTTTCTCTCCTCTCTCCTCTCTCACCCATGTCGCTCCCGGGTCCTGATGACTGTCCCCTCTCTCTCTCTCCCCTGTGTCTCTCCTCTTCCTCCTGCTCCATGTCCTCCCCGGGTTCCTGGATGACATGTCCTCTCTCTCCTCTCCCCTGTGTCTCTCCTATCTCTCTCTCCTCTCCCTCCTATCTCTCTCCTCTCCCTCCTATCTCTCTCCTCTCCCCTGTGTCTCTCCTATCTCTCTCCTCTCACCCATGTCGCTCCCCGGGTTCCTGGATGACATGTCCTCTCTCTCCTCTCCCCTGTGTCTCTCCTATCTCTCTCTCCTCTCCCTCCTATCTCTCTCCTCTCCCTCCTATCTCTCTCCTCTCCCTCCTATCTCTCTCCTCTCCCCTGTGTCTCTCCTATCTCTCTCTCCTCTCCCTCCTATCTCTCTCCTCTCCCTCCTATCTCTCTCCTCTCCCTCCTATCTCTCTCCTCTCCCCTGTGTCTCTCCTATCTCTCTCCTCTCCCTCCTATCTCTCTCCTCTCCCTCCTATCTCTCTCCTCTCCCCTGTGTCTCTCTCCTCTCACCCATGTCGCTCCCCGGGTTCCTGGATGACATCTTGTCTCTCTTCTGTCACTTCTTCCCCACACTGTGACCCTGACGCCCCTCAGCCCCGCCCACTCCCGTCATGTGACCACACGCCCCCTACAGCAGCTCACGTGCTTCATAGCAACGGCCGTAAGTAAAGGTGTCGTACAGAACAGCGACACCTGGTGGTGACAGGCGGTACAGCCGCAGTGTGCGGGAGGAGACACAGATACACACACACAGTGACACACATACAGTTGTGGCCAAAAGTATTGACACCCTGCAATTCTGTCAGATAATCCTCCGTTTCTTCCTGTAATGATTGCAATCACAAATTCTTTGTATTATTATCTTCATTTAATTTGTCTTCAATGAAAAAACACAAAAAGAGAATTGTCCTAAAGCCAAATTGGATCTAATTCCACCAAACATAAAAAAGGGGGTGGACAAAAGTATTGTCACTGTTAGAGAAATCATGTGATGCTTCTGTAATTAGTGTAATTAACAGCACCTGTAACTTACCTGTGGCACCTAACAGGTGTTGGCAATAACTAAATCACACTTGCAGCCAGTTGACATGGATTAAAGATGACTCCACCTCTGTCCTGTGTCCTTGTGTGTACCACATTGAGCATGGAGAAAAGAAAGAAGAGCAAAGAACTGTCTGAGGACTTGAGAAACCAAATAGTGAGGAAGCATGAGCAATCTCAAGGCTACAAGTCCATCTCCAAACACCTGAATGTTCCTGTGTCTACCGTGCGCAGTGTCATCAAGAAGTGTAAAGCCCATGGCACTGTGGCTAACCTCCCTAGATGTGGACGGAAAAGAAAAATTGACAAGAGATTTCAACGCAAGATTGTGCGGATGGTGGATAAAGAACCTCGACTAACATCCAGACAAGTTCAAGCTGCCCTGCAGTCCGAGGGTACAACAGTGTCATCCCGTACTATCCGTCAGCGTCTGAATGAAAAGGGACTGTATGGTAGGAGACCCAGGAAGATCCCACTTCTTACCCCGAGACATAACAAAGCCAGGCTGGAGTTTGCCAAAACTTACCTGAGAAAGCCTACAACGTTCTGGAGGAATGTTCTCTGGTCAGATGAGACAAAAGTAGAGATTTATGGGCAAAGGCATCAACATAGAGTTTACAGGAGAAAGAAAGAGGCATTCAAAGAAAAGAACACGCTCCCTACAGTCAGACATGGCGGAGGCTCCCTGATGGTTTGGGGTTGCTTTGCTGCCTCTAGTACTGGACTGCTTGACCGTGTGCAGGGCATTATGAAGTCTGAAGACTACCAACACATTGTGCAGCATAATGTAGGGCCCAGTGTGAGAAAGCTGGGTCTCCCTCAGAGGTCAGGGGTCTTCCAGCAGGACAATGACCCAAAACACACTTCAAAAAGCTCTAGAAAATGGTTTGAGAGAAAGCACTGGAGACTTCTAAGGTGGCAGCAATGAGTCCAGACCTGAATCCCATAGATCACCTGGGGAGAGATCTAACAATGGCAGTTTGGAGAAGGCGCCCTTCAAATATCAGGGACCCGGAGCAGTTTGCCAAAGAAGAATGGTGTAAAATTCCAGCAGAGCATTGTAAGAAACTCATTGATGGTTACCGGAAGCGGCTGATCGCAGTTACTTTGGCTAAAGGTTGTGCAACCAAGTATTAGGTTGAGGGTGCCAATACTTTTGTCCGGCCCATTTTTGGAGTTTTGTGTGAAATGATCAATGTTTTGCTTTTTGCTTCATTCTCTTTTGTGTTTTTTCATTGAAGACAAATTAAATGAAGATAATAATAGCAAAGAATTTGTGATTGCAATCATTACAGGAAGAAACGGAGGATTATCTGACAGAATTGCAGGGGGGTCAATACTTTTGGCCATGACTGTATGCACAGCGGCTCGCCAGCAGCATCTGGTTCCCCTGTAATGGGTGCTCAGGGATCAGGGCCGTATCTGGATATACCCCCGGTCTACGGATTCTCTGTAGGCCGTTCCTACAGGTGCGGCTCCGGTACCCGGTTTCTTACTTTGAGTGAACTCCCTCCGTGCTTCCTTCTCCTTTCTTTGCTGTATCTGGGATCTGTACGTTTCTTTCCTGGGTCCCTCAGCCGAGGTGACCCTCCTTCGTGCCGCAGGCTCCCTGCCTGGATCTCTCTAGAGGCTCAGCACAGACCTAATGGCTTTCAGCCAAAAGGACCACAGTCCAAGACAGACTGGCAAGAGGCAAAAGACCTCCTTTTTCCCCCTGGGGCTACTATATACCCTCCCGGGTTCCCTCCCACTGTGTGACTAGTGTGGGGTGTGGGTTTAGGGTTCCGCCTACTGTCCATAATTCCATTTGCAAGTGGAGTGACTACACCGCTTTTATGGGTGTAGTACCCCTTTTTGTGGCACCTACATGGTGGGGCGCCACACATACAGTGACTGAGATATACACACATAGTGACAGACACACAGTGAGACAGACACATACACATGCAGTGACAGCACACATAAGTGACACAGACACATACACTGTGTGACCTCCATGCACCAGGCTCTGTGTGGGGGTGATCTTAGACATACCTCTGTGGGGTCTCTCAGCATTCAGTGTAATGTGTTGGGCAGTCTCTCTCTCTCTCTGTGGTCTCTAATCTGCACTCTTTTATCAGGCTACAGGCCCCGTTACACTCTACGATATCGTTGGAACGTCGCGGGTTTTGAGACGCTGAAACAATGTCCGTTGTTGTGTGAGCGGTGAATACGAGCAGCGATGTCGGCTGATGGGTGACGGGAGGTTGGTGACCGGACCAGGAATCAGTCGCTGTTCTTTCGATGTGTGTGACACCAGGGTAACAATGTCATTACCGACTTCACCTATTCAGGACAGAGGAATATCGGCATCCTCACCACGGCTAATATGGTCGGCTTGTCGCGGAGCGGTTGCTGCGTCGTTCACGACATCTCTACATGTGACAGCTCACCAGCGATCACACAACGTCGTAGCGATCCAGGGCACGTCGGATCATTGATTGTATCGCTTGGACGGTGGAGCATGAGATGGCGGCTTTAGAGTGAGGAGGGGATCTAATAGAGGAAGGTTCTGGTGGAGCCGCATTCGAGTGAGGCTGTGCTAGATCTGTGCCTGCTACAAGCCAAAACTCCCTCCTCTGGTGCACCAAAGCCCTCCGTCATTTCATAGGCCCAAGTGCTGCTGCCACATGGTGAGGCCGGATCATGGTGGCCTATACAGGTATCAGCGCCTCCAGCTTCTGATCTTTGTCTTCTCCCAGGTCCACAGCTGAAGGCTCACAGTCGGCTCTCGAGGTCCCGGGCATCTTCAAATCAGTAAAGCGGTGCGACCCTCCAGTCAGGCACTTCTGCTTTTTGGTGAGTCCGCTGGCCGGGGTCCCGTGGAGGAGTCCCAAACACACACCCCAGGAAGGGGGAGAGAGCGCACGCCCACACCCCCCAGGAGAGGGGAGAGAGAGAGCGAGAGCGCACGCCCACACCCCCAGGAGAGGGGAGAGAGAGCGAGAGGGCACGCCCACACCCCCCAGGAGAGGGGAGAGAGAGCGAGAGCCACGCCCACACCCCCCAGGAGAGGGGAGAGAGAGCGAGAGCGCACGCCCACACCCCCCAGGAGAGGGGAGAGAGAGCGAGAGCGCACGCCCACACCCCCCAGGAGAGGGGAGGAGAGAGCGAGCACGCCCACACCCCCCAGGAGAGGGGAGAGAGAGAGCGAGAGCCACGCCCACACCCCCCAGGAGAGGGGAGAGAGAGAGCGAGAGCGCACGCCCACACCCCAGGAGAGGGGAGAGAGCAGCAGGAGAGGCGGCACGCCCACACCCCCGGAGAGGGGAGAGAGAGTGCACGCCCACACCCCCCAGGAGAGGGAGAGAGAGAGAGCGAGAGCACACGCCCACACCCCCCAGGAGAGGGGAGAGAGAGAGCGCACGCCCACACCCCCCAGGAGAGGGGAGAGAGGAGAGCGAGAGCACACGCCCACACCCCCAGGAGAGGGGAGAGAGAGGAGCGAGAGCCACGCCCACACCCCCAGGAGAGGGGAGAGGAGAGAGCGAGGAGCACGCCCCACACCCCCCAGGAGAGGGGAGAGAGAGAGCGAGAGCACACGCCCACACCCCCCAGGAGAGGGGGAGAGAGAGCGCACGCCCACACCCCCAGGAGAGGGGAGAGAGAGAGCGAGAGCCACGCCCACACCCCCCAGGAGAGGGGAGAGAGAGCAGCACACGCCCACACCCCCCAGGAGAGGGGAGAGAGGAGCGCAACGACCCACACCCCCCAGGAGAGGGAGAGAGAGGAGAGCGCACGCCCACACCCCCCAGGAGAGGGGAGAGAGAGAGCGAGAGCAGCACGCCCACACCCCCAGGAGAGGGGGAGAGACGAGAGCGCACGCCCACACCCCCCAGGAGAGGGGAGAGAGGAGAGCGCACGCCCACACCCCAGGAGAGGGGAGAGAGAGGAGAGCAGCACGCCCACACCCCCCAGGAGAGGGGAGAGAGTGAGCGGAGAGCGCACGCCCACACCCCCAGGAGAGGGGAGAGAGGAGCGAGAGCGACACGCCCACACCCCCCAGGAGAGGGGAGAGAGAGAGACGCACGCCCACACCCCCAGGAGAGGGGAGAGAGGAGCGAGAGGACGCACGCCCACACCCCCAGGAGAGGGGAGAGAGAGCGAGCGAGACAGCGCGCCACACCCCCCAGGAGAGGGGGAGAGAGAGAGAGCGAGAGCGCACACGCCCAACCCCCCAGGAGAGGGGAGAGAGAGGAGACGAGCCCCCACACCCCCAGGAGAGGGGAGAGAGAGGCGAGAGCCACGCCCACACCCCCCAGGGAGGGGAGAGAGAGAGAGCCACGCCCACACCCCCAGGAGAGGGGAGAGGAGAGAGCACGCCCACACCCCCAGGAGAGGGGAGAGAGAGGCACGCCACACCCCCCAGGAGAGGGGAGGAGAGAGCCACGCCCACCCCCCAGGAGAGGGGAGAGAGAGCACCGCCCACACCCCCCAGGAGAGGGGAGAGAGAGCGCACGCCACACCCCCAGGAGAGGAGAGAGAGAGCGCACGCCACACCCCCCAGGAGAGGGGAGAGAGAGAGGGGCGCACGCCCACACCCCCCAGGAGAGGGGAGAGAGAGAGCGCACGCCCACACCCCCCAGGAGAGGGGAGAGAGAGAGCGCACGCCCACACCCCCCAGGAGAGGGGAGAGAGAGAGAGCGCACGCCCACACCCCCGAGAGGGGAGAGGTGAGCGAGAGCGCACGCCCACACCCCCAGGAGAGGGGAGAGAGTGAGCGAGAGCGCACGCCACACCCCCAGGAGAGGGGAGAGAGTGAGCGAGAGCGCACGCCCACACCCCCAGGAGAGGGGAGAGAGGAGCGAGAGCGCACGCCCACACCCCCAGGAGAGGGGGAGAGAGGAGCGAGAGCGCACGCCACACCCCCAGGAGAGGGGAGGAGAGAGCGAGAGCGCACGCCCACACCCCCAGGAGAGGGGAGCGAGAGCGCACGCCCACACCCCCAGGAGAGGGGAGAGAGAGCGAGAGCGCACGCCCACACCCCCCAGGAGAGGGGAGAGAGGAGCGAGAGCGCACGCCACACCCCCAGGAGAGGGGAGAGAGGAGAGAGCGCACCCACACCCCCCAGGAGAGGGAGAGAGGAGCGAGAGCGCACGCCCACACCCCCCAAAGGAGAGAGGGGAGAGGGAGAGCGAGAGCGCACGCCCACACCCCCCAGGAGAGGGGGAGGAGGAGAGCGCACGCCCACACCCCCCAGGAGAGGGGAGAGAGGAGCGAGAGCGCACGCCCACACCCCCCAGGAGAGGGAGAGGAGAGAGAGCGAGGCCACGCCCACACCCCCAGGAGAGGGGAGAGAGAGCGAGAGCGCACGCCCACACCCCCCAGGAGAGGGGAGAGAGCGACGCGAGAGCCACGCCCACACCCCCAGGAGAGGGGAGAGAGGAGCGAGAGCGCACGCCCACACCCCCCAGGAGAGGGGAGAGAGAGGAGAGGCACGCCACACCCAGAGGAAGGAGCGCAACGCGCCCACACCCCCCAGGAGAGGGGAGAGAGAGAGCGAGAGCGCACGCCCACACCCCCAGAGAGGGAGGAGGAGGAGAAGCGAGAGCGCACGCCCACACCCCCAGGAGAGGGAGAGAGAGACGGAGCGCACGCCCACACCCCCCAGGAGAGGGGAGAGAGGAGGAGACGCCCACACACCCCCCAGGAGAGGGAGAGAGAGAGGCGAGAGCGCACGCCCACACCCCCCAGGAGAGGGGAGGAGAGAGCGAGAGCGCAGCCACACCCCCCAGGAGAGGGGGAGAGCGAGAGGACGCACGAGAGAGCACGCACGCCCACACCCCCAGGAGAGGAGGAGAGGAGGAGCGAGAGCCACGCCCACACCCCCAGGAGAGGGGAGAGAGAGAGCGAGAGCGCACGCCCACACCCCCCAGGAGAGGGGAGAGAGAGCGAGAGCGCACGCCCACACCCCCCAGGAGAGGGGAGAGAGAGCGAGAGCGCACGCCCACACCCCCCAGGAGAGGGGAGAGAGAGCGAGAGCGCACGCCCACACCCCCCAGGAGAGGGAGAGAGAGAGCAGAGAGCGCACGCCCACACCCCCAGGAGAGGGGAGAGAGAGCGAGAGCGCACGCCCACACCCCCCAGGAGAGGGAGAGAGAGCGAGAGCGCACGCCCACACCCCCCAGGAGAGGGGAGAGAGAGCGAGAGCGCACGCCCACACCCCCCAGGAGAGGGGAGAGATAGAGCGAGAGCGCACGCCCACACCCCCCAGGAGAGGGGAGAGAGAGCGAGAGCGCACGCCCACACCCCCCAGGAGAGGGGAGAGAGAGCGAGAGCGCACGCCCACACCCCCCAGGAGAGAGCGCACGCCCACACCCCCCAGGAGAGGGGAGAGAGAGCGAGAGCGCACGCCCACACCCCCCAGGAGAGGGGAGTGAGAGAGCGAGAGCGCACGCCCACACCCCCCAGGAGAGGGGAGAGAGAGAGCGAGAGCGCACGCCCACACCCCCCAGGAGAGGGGAGAGAGAGAGCGAGAGCGCACGCCCACACCCCCCAGGAGAGGGGAGAGAGAGAGCGAGAGCGCACGCCCACACCCCCCAGGAGAGGGGAGAGAGAGAGCGAGAGCGCACGCCCACACCCCCCAGGAGAGGGGAGAGAGCGAGAGCGCACGCCCACACCCCCCAGGAGAGGGGAGAGAGAGAGCGAGAGCGCACGCCCACACCCCCCAGGAGAGGGGAGAGAGAGAGCGAGAGCGCACGCCCACACCCCCCAGGAGAGGGGAGAGAGAGAGCGAGAGCACACGCCCACACACCCCAGGAGAGGGGAGAGGGGCGAGAGCACACGCCCACACACCCAGGAGAGGGGAGAGAGAGAGCGAGAGCACACGCCCACACACCCCAGGAGAGGGGAGAGCGCGAGAGCACACGCCCACACACCCCAGGAGAGGGGAGAGAGAGAGCGAGAGCACACGCCCACACACCCCAGGAGAGGGGAGAGAGCGCACACATACCCCTGGAGAGGTGAAGCGCACACACACCCCGCAGCTGGTCTGAGCTCAGAGTGGACTCCTGATCCGTCCTGGCTGCATTCACCAGTGGTTGGATGCAGCGTCATAGAGAGCCATTCATCGTTTTGAAGCATTGCGCCGCATCCAGATTTTTCAAGCAACCCCAAACCGCAACATGCTGCAGACAGGGGAGCGGCAAATAAGCCCCCCTCATCTGCACCAGGCGACATCCTCATGCCACCTGAAGTCCCTGCGTCCCCATGTTAAATATAGGGACACAGCTGGATCAGGATGTCGCATGACACGGAGACATCCCCGGAACACACAGGTGAGAGGGCGTCTTATACAGACTTTGTGCTTCCCTCCTGTCTTTGGACACACTGCTATTATTTTGAGCACACTGAGTATACGGGTGTGAGGCTCGTCCGGGTCACCCATCTTCCATCTGAAGGTGAAGCGCTTTCTTCTTGAGAAGCGATCGGTGTCTTCTGATTGGCCAATGTCACTTCCCCAATAATTGTCCGCGGTATTACCGCACACCCCAGACATTCGTGTTCTGTATTGTAACTAAATGTATTAAGTAACAAAGTAACAGAAGCTTAAACTGTATCCCAAAGTGTGAAATCTTCTATAGGCCTTCTC
This sequence comes from Allobates femoralis, assembly GCA_033576535.1. Lineage (NCBI taxonomy): Eukaryota > Metazoa > Chordata > Amphibia > Anura > Aromobatidae > Allobates > Allobates femoralis. Next base: position 624,961,325 of record JARQOC010000004.1, read on the forward strand.
ACATCTAATGCGCCTGTGCGCTCGGCTGCTCTGCACTAGCACAAATGTCACCGAAGGTGCATATAGGGGCAGCTGCAGCCAAGCGCATGGATGCACGGCTCCTGCCCTCGGTGTCCCTATTACCTTCTATGTCTGAGCGCAGGAGCCGACATCCCCGAAGCACGAGTGTGACTGTGCTGACCTCACCACGCATGCTCTTCTCCAGATACACCCGGAGACGTCACATTTCGAGTTTCCAGGTGCGTCACACTCGTGCTTTGGGGAAGTCGGCTCCTGCGCTCGGCCATAGAAGGTAATGGGGACACCGAGGGTAGGAGCGGTGCATCTATGCGCTGATGTGCTTGACTGCGTTTGCATGAAAATGCACCTCCGCAGGGCAGGCAAATGCACCAACACATAAATGTGAACTAGGCCTTAACCTTCCTGACTGGGCTTTATACTGTACACTGCTGACGTCAGCTTCTTCAGCAGGCACCTGGCAGTAGTACTGCAGGGCCGCAGATAATGATGCAATAAACTCTGGCTGATGTGTGCATGATGGGATGTGATACAATATTACATCATTCTAGGCTTATTTAGGATATTTGTATTTACATAGTGAAACATGCACCATATGAGACATCTTGAATATGAGCGCCAATAAAGCGTGTTGATGGCCATATTGTACATACAGCCCAGATTGGGACCTTTCTATAGCAGTAAATTTCATTATTGACCGGTGTGAGAGCGCCCCTCCCCCATCACCAGTCTTCCTAGGAGGATGGCGGGCCCCTCACACGGGCCCCTGACCCCAATGCTGACCCCGCACACGGCTCAGACTTTGTACAGAGTTTATTCAGATTAGAGCACAAAGTACATTACGTGAATACACAGAAGCAGATGTAACAGTGGTCTGAGGTGAGAGCGGACCCTCCATAATCGGATCCTCCCACCATCAATCAATTTCATCCATCGTCAACACCCAGCGGGTGTCTCGTCACAACATGCGCTGCCAGGTCCCTCCTGCACCATCGTCCCAGAGGCTGCGCCACCGCCACAGATGGACGACTCTTCCCGGGAAGTGTCTGGATGATCATCGAGTCTCGTCCAGACCGGAGCTCAAGCTTTCACCTCGGACGAGATGTTGTAGATGGAGTCCGAGTTCTCCGACACCAACTCATCTACTCAGAGAGAGATCATCGGTGAGAATGTGGCCCCAGAGAGGACCCCCCAGTCACATACAGCAAGCATCCCACCATGCCACCCCTGCACCCGCAATTCTCAAGGGTCCCTGCCACCACACAGCGACTGTTCAAACCAAGCAGTCGCTCAATGCATCATGTCGCAGCCAAACATTGCCCTGCATCGTCCAACCTGCTTTATCCCCCTTCATCTCCTCCCCTCTGCAGAGAGATAGACAGAAAATGGGATGGTGCAGGGTAATGTTCGGCCACAACATGACGCACCTGTGCCTGTGCTTGGTTTGAGCAGTCGTTCTGTGCTGACAGAGGCCCCAAATAGTGAAGGCTGAGCAGAGCTATCCCCCCCACCCCTCGTACCTGGCAGGACACACTTCCACAGGCCGTACGTCTTCCCCACAGCAGTCTGCCACAGTCGCAGCGTGCCGTCTTCAGAGCCGCTGGCATAAAGCTCCCCGTCCGGACTGAAGTGGACACAATGCACCGGACCAAAGTGACCCTTGTAGGATTCTGCAAGACATGAGTGAAGGGAGTAGATAAAAGATCGCTAAGAGTCTTGGAAGGTTGGGGCCCGCTGGCGGGGGGGGGGATGGAGGGGGGCGGGGGTGGTCGGGGCCCGCGGCCCGCTTCCTCACCGAGCTCCTCCCCCGTGGTGTAGTCGTATTTATACAGCTTGAAGTCGTCTCCTCCGGCCACAATACATTCCTTTTCGGGGTGAAGAGAAGCAGAGTTGATTGGAGCCGGAGCCTCAAACGACTTAACGAGCTCCAAACTGGAGAGAGAATAGAAGAATTCCCATCACAAGAGGCAGAAAGTCTGGAAGAATAAAGAGTCCTGGCGGCTCCTCAGAAGACATCACTGAGCAGAGGGTAAATCACCGCTAACATTCACATCATCAATGTGAGACACAACTAAACATCACAGTAAAGAGGCCAGAGGTACAGCACCGGGTACAGGAGGAGCGGCCGTCCCCCCTCCACAGCCGGCACCGGGTACAGGAGGAGCGGCCGTCCCCCCTCCACAGCCGGCACCGGGTACAGGAGGAGCGGCCGTCCCCCCTCCACAGCCGGCACCGGGTACAGGAGGAGCGGCCGTCCCCCCTCCACAGCCGGCACCGGGTACAGGAGGAGCGGCCGTCCCCCCTCCACAGCCGGCACCGGGTACAGGAGGAGCGGCCGTCCCCCCTCCACAGCCGGCACCGGGTACAGGAGGAGCGGCCGTCCCCCCTCCACAGCCGGCACCGGGTACAGGAGGAGCGGCCGTCCCCCCTCCACAGCCGGCACCGGGTACAGGAGGAGCGGCCGTCCCCCCTCCACAGCCGGCACCGGGTACAGGAGGAGCGGCCGTCCCCCCTCCACACGCACCGGTACAGAGGACGCCGCCCCCCTCACACCGGCACCGGTACAGGAGGAGCGGCCGTCCCCCCTCCACAGCCGGCACCGGGTACAGGAGGAGCGGCCGTCCCCCCTCCACAGCCGGCACCGGGTACAGGAGGAGCGGCCGTCCCCCCTCCACAGCCGGCACCGGGTACAGGAGGAGCGGCCGTCCCCCCTCCACAGCCGGCACCGGGTACAGGAGGAGCGGCCGTCCCCCCTCCACAGCCGGCACCGGGTACAGGAGGAGCGGCCGTCCCCCCTCCACAGCCGGCACCGGGTACAGGAGGAGCGGCCGTCCCCCCTCCACAGCCGGCACCGGGTACAGGAGGAGCGGCCGTCCCCCCTCCACAGCCGGCACCGGGTACAGGAGGAGCGGCCGTCCCCCCTCCACAGCCGGCACCGGGTACAGGAGGAGCGGCCGTCCCCCCTCCACAGCCGGCACCGGGTACAGGAGGAGCGGCCGTCCCCCCTCCACAGCCGGCACCGGGTACAGGAGGAGCGGCCGTCCCCCCTCCACAGCCGGCACCGGGTACAGGAGGAGCGGCCGTCACCCTTGTACAGCCGGCACCATGTACCGTGGTTGCAGCCTTTCCTGGAGTTGGCAGTGTGTGATGGCACAGGTTTGGGGTTGTCACGTGGGCTGTACCTGGAGGTGTTATATAGCGCGATGGTTCTCCCATAGGTGATGAGCAGAGTCTCTACGTCTGGTATATACTCCATGCTGCTGACCGACAGGTTGAAGTTCAGGGTTTTCACTTCGGACATGCTGGCTCTGTCCCACAGACTAAAGACAAAGAGACAAGTGTTAGTGCATAAGCAGAGCCCATGGTGTGACCTCCGCCTGGACACCAGGGATGTCAGGGAGGTGCAGAGACATCGGCCGGGTCTGGGCCACACCGGGAAAGCACAAGATGTGACCCAAACAGCGGCACCAGGACAGACTCCACCTTCTGAATGTCTTCAGATGCTTAAAAGGGGATGTCCAGGATCAGCATGAAAGTGTGCAGTCCCCCTGTACAGTGCGCACTGTCAGGATCCACTAGGGCGGCGATCACAAGTATGTGATATACATTCTCCCGGCCACATGTATGAAGCCTTCATTCCTCAGCACTGAGCAGAGCCACAGTCAGCTGGGAGAATGTATACCGTATAATTGTAGTCACATGATCGCCAGGTGAATCCTGACAGTGCGCACTGTCCAGAGGGACGCCGACCCCGAACAACAGCTCAAGTGTAAGGGTATGTGCGCACTGGGCGGGTTTTCGGCGGTTTACCTGTGTAAACCGCCGTTTTGTTTACATTAGTTTTATTTAAATTTATGTTAATCCAAACCAGCGTTTGGATTAACATTGAAACTAATGTAACCCGCCCAAGGCTGTGCAGACACCGGCGGTTACCCAGCGTCATCCGTTGCTAACCCGCAGGTTTCCCAGCGGGTTAGCAAAGAATGACCATGTTCTTAAAACCGGCCGGTTCTGCAGCGGCTGCAAGCAGAATCATGTGCTGCTTCCAGCCGCTGCAGAATCTCCGCCGAGAACCCGCTGGGCAGCCGCCGGATACCGCCCGGCTCCCGCAGCTCATACCCGCCAAGAAGCCGGTGCACGGCGCCGGAGCTTCCTGGCGGGTCCCGCCAGCAGCCGCCGACCGAACCGCCGGGTAATGTGCACTTACCCTAAATGTCATTTCACTGAAAAAAACAAAAAACAATCCTGCACTGGTTGTTAAAGAAGGGTCACAGCAGCTAAGATAATGATATTTTATGACTGATTTTCACACATTTTCCTGCGGTGTTTTAAAAGCTGGTTATGGCTGTGTGGGAGTGGCCAGCAGCTGTTAGCTTTGTGTGGGGAGTCAGCAGACAAGGGGTTAACAGGGTTAACTCGTACATCACTTTTGTAGTGTAAAACCTGGCATGACGGAGGGGACCCGATCCCATAGATCTTCCAGGTTCTCGCTCATCTTGTTGTGTAGTCGGTGTGTATCGCTTTAGGTGTTCGATTGTAGGGAGTGCGCTGGTTGTGATATTGTATCTACACTAGAGGGGCGCGCGCAGTAATCTACACTAGAGGCACGGGTGCGCGCAGTAATCTACACTAGAGGGGTGCGCGCAGTAATCTACACTAGAGGGGTGCGCGCAGTAATCTACACTAGAGGGGTGCGCGCAGTAATCTACACTAGAGGGGTGCGCGCAGTAATCTACACTAGAGGGGTGCGCGCAGTAATCTACACTAGAGGGGTGCGCGCAGTAATCTACACTAGAGAGGTGCGCGCAGTAATCTACACTAGAGGGGTGCGCGCAGTAATCTACACTAGAGGGGTGCGCGCAGTAATCTACACTAGAGGGGTGCGCGCAGTAATCTACACTAGAGGGGTGCGCGCAGTAATCTACACTAGAGGGGTGCGCGCAGTAATCTACACTAGAGGGGTGCGCGCAGTAATCTACACTAGAGGGGTGCGCGCAGTAATCTACACTAGAGGCACGGGTGCGCGCAGTAATCTACACTAGAGAGGTGCGCGCAGTAATCTACACTAGAGAGGTGCGCGCAGTAATCTACACTAGAGGCACGGGGTGCGCGCAGTAATCTACACTAGAGAGGTGCGCGCAGTAATCTACACTAGAGGGGTGCGCGCAGTAATCTACACTAGAGAGGTGCGTGCAGTAATCTACACTAGAGGGGTGCGCGCAGTAATCTACACTAGAGAGGTGCGCGCAGTAATCTACACTAGAGGGGTGCGCGCAGTAATCTACACTAGAGAGGTGCGCGCAGTAATCTACACTAGAGAGGTGCGCGCAGTAATCTACACTAGAGAGGTGCGCGCAGTAATCTACACTAGAGAGGTGCGCGCAGTAATCTACACTAGAGAGGTGCGCGCAGTAATCTACACTAGAGGCACGGGGTGCGCGCAGTAATCTACACTAGAGAGGTGCGCGCAGTAATCTACACTAGAGAGGTGCGCGCAGTAATCTACACTAGAGGCACGGGTGCGCGCAGTAATCTACACTAGAGAGGTGCGTGCAGTAATCTACACTAGAGGGGTGCGCGCAGTAATCTACACAAGAGGTGGCGCGCAGTAATCTACACTAGAGGGGTGCGCGCAGTAATCTACACTAGAGAGGTGCGCACAGTAATCTACACTAGAGGGGTGCGCGCAGTAATCTACACTAGAGGGGTGCGCGCAGTAATCTACACTAGAGGGGTGCGCGCAGTAATCTACACTAGAGGGGTGCGCGCAGTAATCTACACTAGAGGGGTGCGCGCAGTAATCTACACTAGAGGGGTGCGCGCAGTAATCTACACTAGAGGGGTGCGCGCAGTAATCTACACTAGAGAGGTGCGCGCAGTAATCTACACTAGAGGGGTGCGCGCAGTAATCTACACTAGAGGGGTGCGCGCAGTAATCTACACTAGAGGGGTGCGCGCAGTAATCTACACTAGAGGGGTGCGCGCAGTAATCTACACTAGAGGGGTGCGCGCAGTAATCTACACTAGAGGGGGTGCGCGCAGTAATCTACACTAGAGGGGGTGCGCGCAGTAATCTACACTAGAGGGGTGCGCGCAGTAATCCACACCCCGCACCTCTAGTGTAGATTACTGCAGAGCCGCCCTCAGGGGGAGGTAGGGGGGAAATGACCTCCCGCCCTCAGGGGGAGGTAGGGGGGAAATGACCTCCCGCCCTCAGGGGAGGTAGGGGGGAAATGACCTCCCGCCCTCAGGGGGAGGTAGGGGGGAAATGACCTCCCGCCCTCAGGGGGAGGTAGGGGGAAATGACCTCCCCCCTCAGGGGGAGGTAGGGGGGAAATGACCTCCCGCCCTCAGGGGGAGGTAGGGGGGAAATGACCTCCCGCCCTCAGGGGGAGGTAGGGGGGAAATGACCTCCCGCCCTCAGGGGGAGGTAGGGGGGAAATGACCTCCCGCCCTCTTAGTCATTCCCGTAAAACCACACACCCTTTTGGAATTAACCCCACAACACATAACATGCTGGGGAACAGCTACAGGTTTTAGGTCACACAGGCTAGTAACCTGCGGGACACGTACCTCCCCTCATCTACCAGGCCAGTGACCCCGTCACAATATATATATCTATTATATAATTGTCTAAGGGTTTTTTGAGTGTGTCTGTCGCCGAAATCGCGCGCCACACACAGACAGCTCATTGGTTGCCGCCGAAGGCTGCGACCAATGAGCGCAGACTATGCAAATAGTCGCGAGAAATCAAAGTTCAAATTTTGCGCCTATTCGGAGCTATATAATATATCTCTATGTATCTATATATCTCTCTCAGGTGGATCAGACACCATTTGGTAACGTGGAGCGGCCACGGGTGTTGGCGTTTCACTCAGACCTAGAAAATCGCTGCTATTACATTTCTATAGAATTAAAGTCGTCAGTGTTTAAAAGATACAAAAACATTACAAAGAGACAATGTACAGTATAAACAGTTATGAAAATAAAAGGGATTAAAATAGGAAATTCACAAAATCTGCGTCACAGTGATGACGTTCAGGTAAAGGGAAGAAAACTTTCCATAGACACTGACAAATTTGCCACAGAACCTGGCAGCTCTATAGCGCCTCCTCTATACTCTGGACAGTCAGGAAACTGCCTGAGGATAAAGGACCACAGCTGCCCTGTCAGTGCCGGTTTATTAAGTCACCCCTCAGTGAGTGTGGTATATGCCTTCCAGTCCCAGGCCAGAAGTATATGTAATAACCTCCACCCACTCACTGATAAGAGGTCCTGAATAACCAGCACCAATTGCTGCCACCAGTTTCTGGTTTGATATAAGTCCGGTCCGTGGTCAGGCTTATATTGGGTCAGAAACCAACCCAGGTGGCGTATAATGGTAAATGAGCACATGAACGTGGGAGTGTCGTGATCGAGATAAGAGAGCTACTCAAGATCATAGATTTAATCACCATAGGGGCACACTAGATAATATTTAGAGGTATTATAAAGATATTACAGAAGTTACAGTCAGTTATGCAAACAAAAGATAAATGGAAATACACAGAATTACAGACAAATGTGATCAGTTAGTGGTTCCTTGATGCTGGTGGCTACAGGGTTCCCTTGGGAATATTCTAGCTTGTGATGTAATACAAGAATCCAGCAGAGGTCAAGCATTCTTATTCTGCAAGTTGCCAACCCCTGTCCTGCCCAGGGGCTGTCCTGCAGTTCCCACCCTGTGTTGTGATATGAAATATGCAAAAGCTACTATGAGTCATAAATTTACCTGGGAGCGTCGTAGGTGGAAGATAATGCTGTCATATATTTGGTTATGATTTTAGCTTTCCAATTGTAGGACACACTGCAATGTTTGCTTTAGTCCCACTGGCCCATATTCATTTTGGGCAGAAAGGTCGTACAGTTATGCAGAAATATGCGTTATGGCCCTCTACTTCTCCAGGTGTCATATTTAGAATTGTCATATTTAGGGGATGATGTGTAGTGAAATATTAAGACTTCTTAAGGCTCCTGTGTGTCTGTGCTATGTGTGAAGCTTCTTTTGGAATCCAAAGGTAAATTAGTTCTCACCTCTCTCTGCAGATTCATGGGGTGAGGGGTGGGGGGGGGGGGTTTCCTTTTGTATAATGGTCTCCAGTCCCTATGCATCACCTAGCCCATTTGCTATTGAGCCTTCTTTGTGTGGCTACAGTTAGCCAGGTAAATCTAAGTTACATACTGCTAATGTTTTTTTCTGGAGCCACGACAGCAGTACCTGAAAGAGAGAGAGAGGACCGCCCATCCAAGACAGGAAACCTCAGATAAAAAGTCCGTACCTCTGCAGCACCTCAAATGGTTTACAGAGATCCATATCTTTGTCCTCGAGGGTAACAGCCCAAACACATTGGCATCATCCTTCTGCTTAGGATTTGATATGTTGTCAGAGACTGAACATGATATGTCTGTGACTTGCTGATGGGCAGAAGTTCCCAGGTCTCTGACACCCCTCAATGATGCTGTGCAATCCTCAGGGTCTGTGACACCCCTCAATGATGCTGTGCGATCCTCAGGGTCTCAGACACCCCTCAATGATGCTGTGCGATCCTCAGGGTCTCGGACACCCCTCAATGATGCTGTGCGATCCTCAGGGTCTCCGACACCCCTCAATGATGCTGTGCGATCCTCAGGGTCTCTGACACCCCTCAATGATGCTGTGCGATCCTCAGGGTCTCTGACACCCCCCAATGATGCTGTGCGATCCTCAGGGTCTCCGACACCCCCCAATGATGCTGTGCGATCCTCAGGGTCTCTGACACCCCCCAATGATGCTGTGCGATCCTCAGGGTCTCCGACACCCCCCAATGATGCTGTGCGATCCTCAGGGTCTCCGACACCCCTCAATGATGCTGTGCGATCCTCAGGGTCTCCGACACCCCCCAATGATGCTGTGCGATCCTCAGGGTCTCTGACACCCCTCAATGATGCTGTGCGATCCTCAGGGTCTGTGACACCCCTCAATGATGCTGTGCGATCCTCAGGGTCTCCGACACCCCTCAATGATGCTGTGCGATCCTCAGGGTCTGTGACACCCCTCAATGATGCTGTGCAATCCTCAGGGTCTCTGACACCCCTCAATGATGCTGTGCGATCCTCAGGGTCTCTGACACCCCTCAATGATGCTGTGCGATCCTCAGGGTCTCTGACACCCCTCAATGATGCTGTGCGATCCTCAGGGTCTCTGACACCCCTCAATGATGCTGTGCGATCCTCAGTGTTTCTGACACCCCTCAATGATGCTGTGCGATCCTCAGGGTCTCTGACACCCCTCAATGATGCTGTGCGATCCTCAGGGTCTCTGACACCCCTCAATGATGCTGTGCGATCCTCAGGGTCTCTGACACCCCTCAATGATGCTGTGGGATCCTCAGGGTGTCTGACATCCCTCAATGATGCTGTGCGATCCTCAGGGTGTCTGGATCCTGGAAATCTGTCACATATCTGCGATTAATGAGACGCTACATTCACATTGAAGTGTTTATGCTCAGCAGACAAAGGATGGTTTAGACTGTTTTGGAGGGAAAAGCCCACAGAGCCCTGCTGATGGCAGGGTCAGTGACTGCATTCCTCCAGGCTGTAAAACGCACACCCTGAAGAAGAGGGAGAAAGTGGTCTGCAGAACCACAAAGGAGGCGCAGTAGATTGTCAGCTCTGGGGCAGGGAGAAACATTCTGGTGTATTTTCCTAACAGCTGCTATGGTGATTCCTGGTAGGGATGTGGCTGTGCCTGAGGTGCAGGGAGACACGGGGACAGGACTGTCTCCTCATCAGCTGCTATGGTGATTCCTGTGAGGGATGTGGCTGTGTCTGAGGTGCAGGGAGACACAGGGACGGGACTGTCTCCTCATCAGCTGCTATCGTGATTCCTGTGAGGGATGTGGCTGTGCCTGAGGTGCAGGGAGACACAGGGACGGGACTGTCTCCTCATCAGCTGCTATGGTGATTCCTGTGAGGGATGTGGCTGTGCCTGACGTGCAGGGAGACACAGGGACGGGACTGTCTCCTCATCAGCTGCTATGGTGATTCCTGTGAGGGATGTGGCTGTGCCTGAGGTGCAAGGAGACACGGGGACGGGACTGTCTCCTCATCAGCTGCTATGGTGATTCCTATGAGGGATGTGGCTGTGTCTGAGGTGCAAGGAGACACGGGGACGGGACTGTCTCATCAGCAGCTATGGTGATTCCTGTGAGGGATGTGGCTGTGCCCGAGGTGCAGGGAGACACGGGGATGGGACTGTCTCCTCATCAGCTGCTATGGTGATTCCTGTGAGGGATGTGGCTGTGCCCGAGGTGCAGGGAGACACGGGGATGGGACTGTCTCCTCATCAGCTGCTATGGTGATTCCTGTGAGGGATGTGGCTGTGCCCGAGGTGCAAGGAGACACGGGGACGGGACTGTCTCCTCATCAGCTGCTATGGTGATTCCTATGAGGGATGTGGCTGTGTCTGAGGTGCAAGGAGACACGGGGACGGGACTGTCTCATCAGCAGCTGCTATGGTGATTCCTGTGAGGGATGTGGCTGTGCCCGAGGTGCAGGGGGACACGGGGACGGGACTGTCTCCTCATCAGCTGCTATGGTGATTCCTGTGAGGGATGTGGCTGTGCCCGAGGTGCAGGGAGACACGGGGATGGGACTGTCTCCTCATCAGCTGCTATGGTGATTCCTGTGAGGGATGTGGCTGTGCCCGAGGTGCAGGGAGACACGGGGATGGGACTGTCTCATCAGCAGCTATGGTGATTCCTGTGAGGGATGTGGCTGTGCCCGAGGTGCAGGGAGACACGGGGATGGGACTGTCTCCTCATCAGCTGCTATGGTGATTCCTGTGAGGGATGTGGCTGTGCCCGAGGTGCAGGGAGACACGGGGATGGGACTGTCTCCTCATCAGCTGCTATGGTGATTCCTGTGAGGGATGTGGCTGTGCCCGAGGTGCAGGGGACACGGGGACGGGACTGTCTCCTCATGATGATCAGAGGTCTGGGGGGTGATTGTGCTGTACCCAGAATAAGGAGCAGACAGGACCGGCACACACTCCGCTCCCATAGACTCAAATGGAAAATGTCAGTATTATTATTTTTATTATTATTTATTTATATAGCGCCATTAGGTTCCATGGCGCTTTACATGAGGATGAGGGAGACAAGAACAAGTACACTAAATCTAGTCGATCAGGACGTACAGGTACAGGAGGGGCAGGGACCCTGCCCACGAGGGCTCACAGTCTAAGAGGGGCGGGTTAGGATACAGTAGGATGGGGAATGTCAGGTATGGGGCGGTCTCCTGGGTCTCATGGCAGGTTGTAGGCTTGACGGAACAGGTGAGTCTTCAGGTGACACTTGAAGCTACTCAGGGTAGGAGAGTGTCTGACGTGTTCAGGCAGGGAGTTCCACAGTAAGGCAGATGCAGGAAGAAGTCCTGGACTCGGTTGTGTGAAGAGGTGATGAGGGTCCAGGTCACTTTTATGTTATACGGGGTTGAGTTTTTCCAGGTTTTGTCTTACAGTCGCCTCATTACAAGGAATAAAGTGATGGAAATTCAGGAGCTCATGTTTAGTCCTTCTTACTCCTAGGATGGTGGGCGGACTTAGAAAGGAAATTACAGAATTAAAAGCCAATTGCCCTGGACATCTGAACCAGCAGGGGGCACTGGAAACAAGCCAGAGAGCAGACAACATGGCCACCACTGAGCTGAATGTAGAGACAATAACCAACAATATGACTGATCCTGAAACAGTATAAATCAAGACTTGCTCTATTAAGCCTGGACACAGTACAATGACAGCGAGGGCCTTCCTCTGAAGCCGCTGACGTCAGCAATGACCTCAGGAGCCCAGTACATGTGGTCCTAATGTCACAGCAACACAAGACAAAATGGCCGCCTGGAACAAGTGACACCAACTGCCAAGGCATGACACGTCCGGTTTAAACCAACTTAATTTAAACAGACAAAAGTGAGCAGCACTGAAATACTGGTCAGCCAACAGCAGCAAGACGAGGCCGTATACACACATAATAAACAAATGCAAACTTATTACTCAATATATGCAAACCATTGTATGTGGGGGCAGCACTCACTCACCGCACGGTTTTATCATCGGCTGCAGAGATGATCTGTCTGTCGTCGTTGTACCACAATGCCTTCTTTATGGCCGAAGTGTGACCCCCGATCTGCTCCGGGTCTAAGACAGAAACAAGACGTCCACCAGGAGCCTCCACATTATCAAATCCTCACCACGGCCAACACACCCGGGCCCCGCGACACACACACACACGGCCGGGCCCCGCGACACACACACACACGGCCAGGCCGGGCCCCGCGACACACACACACACGGCCGGGCCCCGCGACACACACACACACGGCCGGGCCCCGCGACACACACACACACGGCCGGGCCCCGCGACACACACACACACGGCCGGGCCCCGCGACACACACACACACGGCCGGGCCCCGCGACACACACACACACACACACACACACACACACAGCCGGGCCCCGCGACACACACACACACACACACACACAGCCGGGCCCCGCGACACACACACACACACACACATAGCCGGGCCCCGCGACACACACACACACACACACACAGCCGGGCCCCGCGACACACACACACACACACACACACATAGCCGGGCCCCGCGACACACACACACACACACATAGCCGGGCCCCGCGACAACACACACACCGCCCACACACACACACATAGCCGGGCCCCGCGACACACACACACACACATAGCCGGGCCCCGCGACACACACCACACACACATAGCCGGGCCCCGCGACACACACACACACACATAGCCGGGCCCCGCGACACACACACACACACATAGCCGGGCCCCGCGACACACACACACACACATAGCCGGGCCCCGCGACACACACACACACACATAGCCGGGCCCCGCGACACACACACACACACATAGCCGGGCCCCGCGACACACACACACACACACATAGCCGGGCCCCGCGACACACACACACACACATAGCCGGGCCCCGCGACACACACACACACACACATAGCCGGGCCCCGCGACACACACACACACACACATAGCCGGGCCCCGCGACACACACACACACACACATAGCCGGGCCCCGCGACACACACACACACACACACATAGCCGGGCCCCGCGACACACACACACACACATAGCCGGGCCCCGCGACACACACACACACACAGCCGGGCCCCGCGACACACACACACACAGCCGGGCCCCGCGACACACACACACACAGCCGGGCCCCGCGACACACACACACACAGCCGGGCCCCGCGACACACAACACACACCACACAGCCGGGCCCCGCGACACACACACACACACAGCCGGGCCCCGCGACACACACACACACAGCCGGGCCCCGCGACACACACACACAAGCCGGGCCCCGCGACACACACACACACAGCCGGGCCCCGCGACACCCCCACACACACACAGCCGGGCCCCGCGACACACACACACACAGCCGGGCCCCGCGACACACACACACACAGCCGGGCCCCCGCGACAACACACACACAGCCGGGCCCCGCGACACACACACACAGCCGGGCCCCGCGACACACACACACACAGCCGGGCCCCGCGACACACACACACACAGCTGGGCCGGGCCCCGCGACACACACACAGCCGGGCGACACACACACACACAGCCGGGCCCCGCGACAGACACACACAGCCGGGCCCCGCAACACACACACACAGCCGGGCCCCGCGACACACACACAGCCGGGCCCCGCGACACACACACACACAGCCGGGCCCCTCGACACACACACACACAGCCGGGCCCCGCGACACACACACACACAGCCGGGCCCCGCGACACACACACACACAGCCGGGCCCCGCGACACACACACACACAGCCGGGCCCCGCGACACACACACACACAGCCGGGCCCCGCGACACACACACACACAGCCGGGCCCCGCGACACACACACACACAGCCGGGCCCCGCGACACACACACACACAGCCGGGCCCCGCGACACACACACACACACAGCCGGGCCCCCGCGACACACACACACACAGCCGGGCCCCGCGACACACACACACAGCCGGGCCCCGCGACACACACACACAGCCGGGCCCCGCGACACACACACACAGCCGGGCCCCGCGACACACACACACACAGCTGGGCCGGGCCCCGCGACACACACACAGCCGGGCGACACACACACACACACAGCCGGGCCCCGCGACAGACACACACGGGCCCCACAGAGCTGAGACACACACAAATCCACACTGTCATGATATCTCACAAATCCACACTCACATGATCTGGAGGTTCGGACCTCACACGGACCGGAGTACCGCTGAGGCGAGAAGTCACACAGACCGGAGTGTCACCCCACTGGTCTGGTAACCATACGTACCGGCTTCGGGTTTATTCATGTCGTAGATACGCAGCAGCTTGTCCTGTCCTCCCGTCAGCAGGTGATTACTGTCCTGAAGAAGAAGGATGAGGTCAGCACACAGCGGCCATGACAGAAGGACTTACTTCTTTCACCCTCTGCTTGGGGGGGCAGATCCTGGTGTCCCCCCAATTGTTTGTCACCTGTAATCGGCAGTCGAGGGGCTCTGACTTGCAGCAATGACGTGGTCAGACAGCAGGGGACGCTCCACCCTGTGACCTCAGAGTAGGGTGAGGCATCCATATGCTCACCAACTCCTCCCCTCCGCCCAATGTCATTGACACCCGGTGTTTGCTGGGAGTTGTAGTATAGTAGCCACGGGCCCCTCCTGACCACAGAACAGAGGCAGCCATGTTGGATTTGGTAGCTCCCATCCTCCGCCCCTGCACTCACCTGAGTGAAGTCCACGCTCTTCACAATGTGCTTATGAGCCAGAGTCGTGAGCTCGTCCCCCGTCACCGCGTCCCACACCTTACTGGAGAAAAGATGGCGGTCACTGAGTGCAGCGGAGGCCACTGTTCTCTGTTATCAGCCATTGAGCTGCTACTTACGCTGTGAAGTCTGCTGCTGCCGTGGCGGCTTTGGTTGCGTCCCTATTGAGTGTGGCCCCCCACACTGCCCCCTTGTGGCCAAGAAATGTTCCAATCCAATCTCCAGTGTCACCCTGGCGCAGCATTGGTTTACCATCTGGAAAAAAAATGGTTCTCAAGTGAGAGGATGAACATCGAGAGGGCGGCGGGCGATGCGGCGGAGAGGACAGGCCTCAAAAAGGGCAGAGGACGATGCAGCGGAGAGGACGGGCATCGAGAGGGCGGCGGAGAGGACGGGCATCGAGAGGGCGGCAGGCAACGCGGCGGAGAGGACGTACCCATAGAGGGCGGCGCGGTGGAGAGGATGGGCCTCGAGAGGGCGGACAGCGATGAGACGGAGAACCCAGAGAGGGCGGCGTGGCGGAGAGGACAGGCCTCGAGAGGACGGAGGGCGACGCCACACACACACACACAGCCGGGCCAAGCGACGCGGCGGAGCGGACGGACCCAGAGAGGGCAGCGCAGCAGAGAGGATAAGCCTCGAGAGGGCGGAGGGCGATGCGGTGGAGAGGATGGGCCTCGAGAGGGCGGACAGCGACGCAGTGGAGATGGCAAACCCAGAGAGGGCGGTGTGGCGGATAGGATAGGCCTCGAGAGGGCAGCGGGCGATGCGGTGGAGAGGACGGCCTCGAGAGGGTGGAGGGCGACGCGACACACACAGCCGGGCCCTGCGACGCGGCGGAGAGGACGGACCCAGAGAGGGCTGCGCAGCAGAGAGGATAAGCCTCGAGAGGGTGGAGGGCGATGCGGTGGAGAGGACGGGCCTTGAGAGAGCAGAGGGCAACGCGACACACACACAGCCGGGGCGAGCGACGCGGCGGAGAGGACGGACCCAGAGAAGGCGGCGCAGCAGAGAGGATAAGCCTCGAGAGGGCGGAGGGCGACGCAGCGGAGAGGACGGGCCTCGAGAAGGCTGAGGGCGACGCGGCGGAGAGGGCAAACCCAGAGAGGGCGGCACGGTGGAGAGGACGGGCCTCAAGAGGGCGGTGGGCGATGCGGCGTAGAGGACAGGCCTCGAGAAGGCGGAGGGCGACGCGGCGGAGAGGACGGGCCATGAAAGGGCAGTGCGGCAGAGGCGACGGGTCCCATCATTCTCCCTCTCTTAGGGCTGATGTTCCCTCTCTCTATATTCGGGCTGATGTCCCCCCCTCTCTCTCTCTCTATATTCGGGCTGATGTCCCCCCTCTCTCTCTATATTCGGGCTGATGTCCCCCCTCTCTCTCTCTCTCTATATTCGGGCTGATGTCCCCCCCTCTCTCTCTCTATATTCGGGCTGATGTCCCCCCCTCTCTCTCTCTATATTCGGGCTGATGTCCCCCCCTCTCTCTCTCTCTTATATTCGGGCTGATGTCCCCCCTCTCTCTATATATATATATATTATGGCTGATGTCTCCCCCCCCCCCCCTCTCTCTCTCTATATTCGGGCTGATGTCCCCCCTCTCTCTCTCTCTATATTCGGGCTGATGTCCCCCCTCTCTCTCTCTCTATATTCGGGCTGATGTCCCCCCTCTCTCTCTCTCTATATTCGGGCTGATGTCCCCCCTCTCTCTCTCTCTATATTCGGGCTGATGTCCCCCCTCTCTCTCTCTCTATATTCGGGCTGATGTCCCCCCTCTCTCTCTCTCTATATTCGGGCTGATGTCCCCCCTCTCTCTCTCTCTATATTCGGGCTGATGTCCCCCCTCTCTCTCTCTCTATATTCGGGCTGATGTCCCCCCTCTCTCTCTCTCTATATTCGGGCTGATGTCCCCCCTCTCTCTCTCTCTATATTCGGGCTGATGTCCCCCCTCTCTCTCTCTCTATATTCGGGCTGATGTCCCCCCTCTCTCTCTCTCTATATTCGGGCTGATGTCCCCCCTCTCTCTCTCTCTATATTCGGGCTGATGTCCCCCCTCTCTCTCTCTCTATATTCGGGCTGATGTCCCCTCTCTCTCTCTCTCTATATTCGGGCTGATGTCCCCTCTCTCTCTCTCTCTATATTCGGGCTGATGTCCCCCCTCTCTCTCTCTCTATATTCGGGCTGATGTGCCCCCCTCTCTCTATATATATTCGGGCTGATGTGCCCCCCTCTCTCTATATATATTCGGGCTGATGTGCCCCCCTCTCTCTATATATATTCGGGCTGATGTGCCCCCTCTCTCTATATATATTCGGGCTGATGTGCCCCCTCTCTCTCTATATATATTCGGGCTGATGTGCCCCCTCTCTCTATATATATATTCGGGCTGATGTGCCCCCCTCTCTCTATATATATTCGGGCTGATGTGCCCCCTCTCTCTATATATATTCGGGCTGATGTGCCCCCCTCTCTCTATATATTCGGGCTGATGTGCCCCCCTCTCTCTATATATATTCGGGCTGA
Organism: Allobates femoralis; assembly: GCA_033576535.1. Classification (NCBI taxonomy): domain Eukaryota; kingdom Metazoa; phylum Chordata; class Amphibia; order Anura; family Aromobatidae; genus Allobates; species Allobates femoralis. The sequence continues at coordinate 624,978,801 of JARQOC010000004.1, forward strand.
TTGTCCCCCCTCTCCTCTATATATTGCTGATGTTCCCCCCTCTCTCTATATATAGGGCTGATGTCCCCCCTCCTCTCTATAATTACTTATTTCGGCTGATGCCCCCTCCTCTCTCTTATATTTCGGGCTGATTGTCCCCTCTCTCTCTCTATATATATTCGGGCTGATTGTGCCCCCTCTCTCTCTATATATAGGGCTGATTGTCCCCCTCTCTCTCCTTATAATTCGGGCTGATGTGCCCCCCTCTCTCTCTCTATATTAATGTGTACTTGTGTCCCCCCCCTCCTCTTATATAAGGGCTGTAGCTTGCCCCCCCTCTCTCTCTATATATATTCGGGTGACTGTCCCCCTCTCTCTCTTTATATTAAGGTGCTGATCTGTCCCCTCCCCTCCCTCTCTATATATTAGGGCTGATGTCCCCCCCTCTCTCTCTCTTTATATATTGGGTGCTGTACTTGTCCCCTCCCTCTCCTCTCTATATTCGGGCTGATGTCCCCCTCTCTCTATATATATTCGGGCTGATGTGCCCCCCTCTCTCTATATATATTCGTGATGTGCATCTCTCATCCGGCTGATGTGCCCCCTCTCTCTATTATATATATTCGGCTGATGTTGCCCCCCTCTCTCTATATATATATCGGGCTGATTGTCCCCCTCTCTCTATATATATTACGGCTGATGTCCCCCCTCTCTCTTATATATAATTCGGGCTGTATGTCCCCCCCTCTCTCTTATATAATTATTCGGCTGATGTCGCCCCCTCTCTCTATATTATATATTCAGGGCTGATGTCGCCCCCTCTCTCTCTATATATTCGGGCTGATGTCCCCCCCTCTCTCTTATATTCGGGCTGATTGTCCCCCCTCCTCTCTATTTTCGTCTGAATGTGCCCCTCTCTCTATATATTGCCATCCCCCCCCTCTCTCTATATTAGAGGTGCTGTACTTGTCCCCCCTCTCTCTATATATTAGAGGCTGATTGTTCGCCCCCCTCTCTCTCTTATATTAGAGTCTGATGTCCCCCTCTCCTCTCTCTATATTAGAGGTGTCTGTCATCTTCTCTCATCCCCCCCTCTCTCTCTCTCTATATTAGGGTGATTGCCCCCTCTCTTATATATTCGCTATCCCCCCTCTACTCTATATTATTAGGTGCTGTATCTTGTCCCTCCTCTCCTCTCTCTATATTAGAGGTGCTGTATCTTGTCCTCCCCCCCCTCTCTCTCTATATTAGAGGTGCTGTATCTTGTCCTCCCCCCCCTCCTCTCCTTATAATTAGAGTGCTGTATCTGTCCCCTCTCTCTCTCTTATATAGAGGTGCTGTATCTTGTCCTCCCCCCCTCTCTCTCTCTCTCTATATTAGAGGTGCTGTATCTTGTCCTCCTCCCCCCTCTCTCTCTCTCTATATTAGAGGTGCTGTATCTTGTCCTCCTCTCTCTCTCTATATTAGAGGTGCTGTATCTTGTCCTCCCCCCTCTCTCTCTCTCTATATTAGAGGTGCTGTATCTTGTCCTCCCCCCCCTCTCTCTCTCTATATTAGAGGTGCTGTATCTTGTCCTCCTCCCCCCCTCTCTCTCTCTATATTAGAGGTGCTGTATCTTGTCCTCCCCCCCCTCTCTCTATATTAGAGTGCTGTATCTTGTCCTCCTCTCTCTCTCTATATTAGAGGTGCTGTATCTTGTCCTCCCTCCCCCCTCTCTCTATATAGAGGTGCTGTATCTTGTCCTCACTCCCCCTCTCTCTCTCTATATTAGAGGTGCTGTATCTTGTCCTCCCCCCCCTCTCTCTCTCTATATTAGAGGTGCTGTATCTTGTCCTCCCCCCCCTCTCTCTCTCTTATATTAGAGGTGCTGTATCTTGTCCTCCTCCCCCCCTCTCTCTCTCTATATTAGAGGTGCTGTATCTTGTCCTCCTCCCCCCCCTCTCTCTATATTAGAGGTGCTGTATCTTGTCCTCCCCCCCCCCTCCTCTCTCTCTATATTAGAGGTGCTGTATCTTGTCCTCCCCCCCCCTCATCTCTATATATCAGAGGTGCAGTATCTTGTCCTCCTCCCCCCTCTCTCTCTCTATATTAGAGGTGCAGTATCTTGTCCTCCTCCCCCTCTCTCTCTCTATATTAGAGGTGCAGTATCTTGTCCCCCCCTCTCTGTATATTAGAGGTGCAGTATCTTGTCCCCCCCTCTCTGTATATTAGAGGTGCAGTATCTTGTCCCCCCCTCTCTGTATATTAGAGGTGCAGTATCTTGTCCCCCCTCTCTGTATATTAGAGGTGCAGTATCTTGTCCCCCCCTCTCTGTATATTAGAGGTGCAGTATCTTGTCCCCCCCTCTCTGTATATTAGAGGTGCAGTATCTTGTCCCCCCCTCTCTGTATATTAGAGGTGCAGTATCTTGTCCCCTCCCCCCTCTCTCTCTATATTAGAGGTGCTGTATCTTGTCCTCCTCCCCCCTCCTCTCTCTATATTAGAGGTGCAGTATCTTGTCCTCCTCCCCCCTCTCTCTCTCTATATTAGAGGTGCAGTATCTTGTCCCCCCCCCTCTCTCTCTTATATTAGAGGTGCTGTATCTTGTCCCCCCTCTCTGTATATTAGAGGTGCAGTATCTTGTCCCCCCCTCTCTGTATATTAGAGGTGCAGTATCTTGTCCCCCCTCTCTGTATATTAGAGGTGCAGTATCTTGTCCCCCCTCTCTGTATATTAGAGGTGCAGTATCTTGTCCCCCCCTCTCTGTATATTAGAGGTGCAGTATCTTGTCCCCCCCTCTCTGTATATTAGAGGTGCAGTATCTTGTCCCCCCCCTCTCTGTATATTAGAGGTGCAGTATCTTGTCCCCCCCCCTCTCTGTATATTAGAGGTGCAGTATCTTGTCCCCCCCCTCTCTGTATATTAGAGGTGCAGTATCTTGTCCCCCCCCCCTCTCTGTATATTAGAGGTGCTGTATCTTGTCCCCCCCTCTCTGTATATTAGAGGTGCAGTATCTTGTCCCCCCCTCTCTGTATATTAGAGGTGCAGTATCTTGTCCCCCCTCTCTGTATATTAGAGGTGCAGTATCTTGTCCCCCCCTCTCTGTATATTAGAGGTGCAGTATCTTGTCCCCCCCCTCTCTGTATATTAGAGGTGCAGTATCTTGTCCCCCCCCTCTCTGTATATTAGAGGTGCAGTATCTTGTCCCCCCCTCTCTGTATATTAGAGGTGCAGTATCTTGTCCCCCCCCTCTCTTGTATATTAGAGGTGCAGTATCTTGTCCCCCCTCTCTGTATATTAGAGGTGCAGTATCTTGTCCCCCCCCTCTCTGTATATTAGAGGTGCAGTATCTTGTCCCCCCCCTCTCTGTATATTAGAGGTGCAGTATCTTGTCCCCCCCTCTCTGTATATTAGAGGTGCAGTATCTTGTCCCCCCCTCTCTGTATATTAGAGGTGCAGTATCTTGTCCCCCCCTCTCTGTATATTAGAGGTGCAGTATCTTGTCCCCCCTCTCTTATATTAGAGGTGCAGTATCTTGTCCCCCCCTCTCTGTATATTAGAGGTGCATATCTTGTCCCCCCCCTCTCTGTATATTAGAGGTGCAGTATCTTGTCCCCCCCCTCTCTGTATATTAGAGGTGCAGTATCTTGTCCCCCCCTCTCTGTATATTAGAGGTGCAGTATCTTGTCCCCCCCCTCTCTGTATATTAGAGGTGCAGTATCTTGTCCCCCGCCCCCTTCTCTCTATATAGAGGTGCTGTATCTGTGCTCTCCCCCCCTCTCGTATATAGTGAGTAGCTGTGTCCCCCCCTCTCTCTCTATATTAGAGGTGCAGTATCTTGTCCCCCCCCTCTCTGTATATTAGAGGTGCAGTATCTTGTCCCCCCCTCTCTGTATATTAGAGGTGCAGTATCTTGTCCCCCCCTCTCTGTATATTAGAGGTGCAGTATCTTGTCCCCCCCCTCTCTGTATATTAGAGGTGCAGTATCTTGTCCCCCCCCTCTCTGTATATTAGAGGTGCAGTATCTTGTCCCCCCTCTCTGTATATTAGAGGTGCAGTATCTTGTCCCCCCCTCTCTGTATATTAGAGGTGCAGTGTTAATCTTGTCCCCCCCTCTCTGTATATTAGAGGTGCAGTATCTTGTCCCCCCCTCTCTGTATATTAGAGGTGCAGTATCTTGTCCCCCCCCTCTCTGTATATTAGAGGTGCAGTATCTTGTCCCCCCCCTCTCTGTATATTAGAGGTGCAGTATCTTGTCCCCCCCTCTCTGTATATTAGAGGTGCAGTATCTTGTCCCCCCCCTCTCTGTATATTAGAGGTGCAGTATCTTGTCTCTCCTCCCCCCCTCTCTCTCTTATATTAGAGGTGCTGTATCTTGTCCTCCTCCCCCCTCTCTCTATATATATTAGGGCTGATGTCCCCCCCTCTCTCTATATTAGAGGTGCTGTATCTTGTCCCCTCCCTCCAGTCGTGTCATGCGCAGTCACGTGTCCCCGTTGCTCTTGGTTACGGCGGCTCCCGGGGCGGGTGTCGGGGCCCCGGGCTCTCACCTTTACAGGCGCTGATGAGGAAGTATCCGTACTGGGATGCCGGAAAGGCGATGGTCCACCACGGCCGGGTGTGCCCGAGCAGGTGAGCGGGGTCTGCCGCATCGCCATCACTGCAGCTCCACACAACAGCGGCGGCGGCACGAGACCGGAAACCGCTCAAGAACCAGCGCCGCACCGGAAACACACGGCCGCCATAGTGGGTGAGGGCGGAAGTGACGTCACCGAGCCGTGAACCCGACTGTACCACTGCCCTCAGCTGCTGCCTTACGTCACAGGAACACGTGATCAGAGGAAGGCGGGGGCTCCGTATGTCAGCCAATCACAGGACAGCAGGCGCGTCAGCGTGTGACGTCACACCATATTCTTTGATTGGCTGGTGGTGGAGCGTCTACTATAAGCGGCCGTCACACGCAACGAATTTAAGCCCGATATCGTTTAAGATATCTGTGCGTGTGACGGCCGCCTAATGGTGGGTTTACACACACCGATTTATGTGTTCAATATCTGAACCAATCTCTGGTTGCAGTGAAATCATGGATACATTGCTCCATGTTGTACACAGCCACAAAATGGAGCAATGTATCCATGATTTCACTGCAGCCAGAGATTGGTTCAGAGACTGAACAGATAAATTGGTGTGTGTAAACCCACCATTAAGCGGCCGTCACACGCTACGATCTCTTGCGATATTGTTAGCGATCACGTGCACGCGCGATCGCTTACAATATCGCTCACATCGCTGCGACGTGTCACACAGACAGACTCACCAGCGATGTGGAGCAGCGAGATCGCTGGTAACTATGGTACACATCGGGTGATTAGGTGCCGCGCGTCGCTTAGTTACCCAATGTTTACCATAGATCCCATCTCCCAGCATAGGCTCTGCCGCTGGGAGATCGTTCATCGTGGTGTCACACAGCACGATGCTGCAGACTGATAAATCACTCATCGCAAGATCTGAGATAGGCGGCCGTCACACGGAACGATTTCTTGCCCGATATCGTTTAAGTGATCTCCTTTTTGATCGCTTAAGCGATATCGGGCTTAAAATCGTGGCATGTAATCAAGAGATTCACGATGTGAAATCGCTTGATGGTGACATCGCTGATCTGAGGTTCGGTTCTCAGATCTAGCGATGAACGATGCAACGATCTGCATCATCGTGGTGTATGACACCACGATGAACGATCTCCCAGCGGCAGAGCCTATGCTGGGAGATGGGATCTATGGTAAACATCGGGTAACTAAGCGACGCGGGGCGCCTAGTAACCCGATGTGTACCATAGTAACGAGCGAGATCGCGGCTCCGCATCGCTGGTGAGTCTGTCTGTGTGACATCTCACCAGCGATGTGAGCGATATTGTAAGCGATCGCGCGTGCACGTGATCACTAACGATATCACTAAAGATGTCGCAGCGTGTGACGGCCGCCATAGGGAGCTCAGATCTCGATTTTGCGATTTGAACACTTCTCGCTCGTCGTATCTTGCCATCACACGCACAGATTTCTTGCCCGATATCGTTTAAGCGATCTCCTTTTTGATCTCTTAAGCGATATTGGGCTTAAAATCATTGCATGTAATCAAGCGATTTACGATGTGAAATCTCTTGATCGTGACATCGCTGATCTGAGCTCCCTATCTCAGATCTTGCGATGAGCGATTTATCAGTCTGCAGCATCGTGATGTGTGACACCAGGATGATCCATCTCCCAGCGGCAGAGCCTATGCTGGGAGATGGTAACTATGGTACACGTCGGGTAACTAAGCGACGCGCGGCGCCTAATCACCCGTTGTGTACCATAGTTACCAGCGAGATCGCGGCTCCGCATCGCTGGTGAGTCTGTCTGTGTGACATCTACCAACGATGTGACCGATATTGTAAGCGATCGCGCGTGCACGTGATCACTAACAATATCGCTAAAGATATCTGTGCGTGTGACGGCCGCCGAAGAGACATCGTTGGCGCAATGTTTAATCTGCCGCGTTCAAGCGATATCTTTCAAGATATCGTAGCGTGTGACGGCCGCATTAAGGCCACAATACACACAGATCATGTGCAGAGATCGGTCACAGATCATGTGCAGAGATCGGATCGGAGGCGGCCTCTCATTGGTGCACGTCGGAGGCGGCCACTCATTGGGGCACGTCGGAGGCAGCCTCTCATTGGTGCACGTCGGAGGCGGCCTCTCATTGGGGCACGTCGGAGGCGGCCACTCATTGGTGCACGTCGGAGGCGGCCTCTCATTGGTGCACGTCGGAGGCGGCCTCTCATTGGGGCACGTCGGAGGCGGCCGCTCATTGGTGCACGCCGGAGGCGGCCGCTCATTGGTGCACGTCGGAGGCGGCCGCTCATTGGTGCACGTCAGAGGCGGCCACCAATGAGCGCAGACTATGCAAATAGGCGCGAGAATTCAAAGTTCAAATTTCGCACCAATTTGCAGCCTGGTGACAGCGGCACGTTAGCTGTCACTGGGATACACAGGCCGATGGTGGCCACAGCGCGGTGCAGCGGTCTCCCGCCGCAGCCTCCTGTCACTAACCCCCGCCACAAGCCGCCCATTGGGGCTGCCGGGGTCGGTGCTCCCAGGGGGCAGGGAGCCTCCACACTCTCCTGCTTCCTATGTCCGCACAGTCTGTGACAGATGATCCCGGGTGTCCGCCTCCTCTCAGTGCAGCAGGGTGGCAGCAGCACATGACACCCGGGAGCATCCTGCACAGCACCGCCTCTGCAGCACAACGCCAGCATGAGGGCCAGCACTGGGACAGCCAGGGGACGGAGAGGGGAGAGCCCCTGTGTGTGTGTCTGGCTGCCGGTGTGAGTCTGTGTGTGGATGTGTATGTATGTGTGAGTGTGAGTCTGAGAATAGGTGTGACTCCGTGTGTGGGTGTGAGTCTGCTCCTCTTCTTCCCCCCCCCCTCCGCCACTTCGTCCTCTGTCCTCCCACCCAGCACCGCTTCATCCTCCTCCCCTCGCCGCTGTGCCACTCCGTCCTCCCCCTGCCTGTGCCACTCCGTCCTCCCCCTGCCTGTGCCACTCCGTCCTCCCCCTGCCTGTGCCACTCCGTCCTCCTCCTGCCTGTGCCACTCTGTCCTCCTCCTGCCTGTGCCACTCCGTCCTCCCCCTGCCTGTGCCACTCCGTCCTCCCCCTGCCTGTGCCACTCCGTCCTCCCCCTGCCTGTGCCACTTTATCCTCCGTCCTCCCCCTGCCTGTGCTGCTCTGTCCTCCCCCACCCCGCCGCTTCGTCCTCCGTCCTCCCCCTGCCTGTGCCACTCCATCCTCCCCCTTCGTCCACTCTGTGCTCTGTCCTTCCCCTGCCTGTGCTGCTCTGTCCTCCCCCACCCCGCCGCTTCGTCCTCCATCCTCCTCTCCCCCGCCGCTCTGTGCTCTGTCCTCCCCCTGCCGCTCCGTCCTCCCCCTGCCTGTGCTGCTCCTCCCCCCCCACCCCGCCGCTTCGTCCACCGTCCTCCTCCCCCCTGCCGCTCTGTGCTCCGTCCTCCCGCTCCGTCCTCCCCCTGGCTGTGCCACTCCATCCTCCCCCACCCCACCGCTTCCTCCTCCTTCCTTTGTCCTCCTCATGTCCGCCACTCCATCCTCCATCCTCCCCCAGCCCCCCGCTACCTTCTCCATCCTCCTCCGTCCTCCATCCTCCTCCCCCCACTGCTCCGTCCTCAAAGTCCCTCCCTATTCAGCCCTCACCGCCTTCCCCATGCAATCCGTATTTCTATATTCTAGAATACCCGATGTGTTAGAATCGGGCCACCATCTAGTATATATATATATATATACACACACACATACACAGTGGAGGACACACAATGTCCCTCATTATCTGACAATCCTGTGTCCATTCTGCACTGAACCATCCGGCAGCAGCTGATGAAAGGGCAGGGTCGCCCCATCACCATAGTAACAGGGGGTTGCCCCATCACCATAGTAACAGGGGGGTCACCCCTTCACCATAGTAACAGGGGGTCACCCCATCACCATAGTAACAGGGGGGTCACCCCATCACCATAGTAACAGGGGGGTCACCCCATCACCATAGTAACAGGGGGGTCACCCCATCACCATAGTAACAGGGGGTCACCCCATCACCATAGTAACAGGGGTCACCCCATCACCATAGTAACAGGGGGGGTCACCCCATCACCATAGTAAGAGGGGGGTCACCCCATCACCATAGTAACAGGGGGGTCACCCCATCACCATAGTAACAGGGGGGTCACCCCATCACCATAGTAACAGGGGGGTCACCCCATCACCATAGTAACAGGGGGGTCACCCTATCACCATAGTAACAGGGGTCACCTCATCACCATAGTAACATGGGGTCACATTCTCCTGTACATTGTCCTGCACATTGTCCTGCACAGTGTCCTGCACAGTGTCCTGCACTTTGTCTTGCACTTTGTCCTGCACTTCGTCCTGCACCTTGTCCTGCACATTGTCCTGCACTTTGTCCTGCACTTTGTCCTGCACTTTGTCTTGCACTTTGTCCTGCACTTTGTCCTGCACTTTGTCTTGCACTTTGTCCTGCACTTTGTCTTGCACTTTGTCCTGCACATTGTCCTGTATATTGTCCTGCACTTTGTTCTGCACTTTGTCCTGCACATTGTCCTGCACATTGTCCTGCACATTGTCCTGCACATTGTCCTGCACTTTGTCCTGCACATTGTCCTGCACTTTGTCTTGCACTTTGTCCTGCACATTGTCCTGTATATTGTCCTGCACTTTGTTCTGCACTTTGTCCTGCACTTTGTCCTGCACATTGTCCTGCACTTTGTCCTGCACTTTGTCCTGCACTTTGTCCTGCACTTTGTCCTGCACTTTGTCCCGCACATTGTCCCGTACATTGTCCTGCACTTTGTCCTGCACATTGTCCTGTACATTGTCCTGTATATTGTCCTGCACATTGTCCTGCACATTGTCCTGCACATTGTCCTGCACTTTGTCCTGCACATTGTCCTGCACATTGTCCTGTACATTGTCCTGCACATTGTCCTGTACATTGTCCTGCACATTGTCCTGCACATTGTCCTGTACATTGTCCTGCACTTTGTCCTGCACATTGTCCTGCACTTTGTCCTGCACAGTGTCCTGTACATTGTCCTGCACTTTGTCCTGCACTTTGTCCTGCACATTGTCCTGCACAGTGTCCTGTACATTGTCCTGCACTTTGTCCTGCACATTGTCCTGCACTTTGTCCTGCACAGTGTCCTGCACATTGTCCTGCACTTTGTCCTGCACAGTGTCCTGTATGTTGTCCTGCACTTTGTCCTGCACATTGTCCTGTATATTGTCCTGCACTTTGTCCTGCACATTGTCCTGTATATTGTCCTGCACTTTGTCCTGCACATTGTCCTGCACATTGTCCTGCACTTTGTCCTGCACAGTGTCCTGTATATTGTCCTGCACTTTGTCCTGCACTTTGTCCTGTATATTGTCCTGCACTTTGTCCTGCACTTTGTCCTGCACATTGTCCTGTATATTGTCCTGTATATTGTCCTGCACTTTGTCCTGCACATTGTCCTGCACAGTGTCCTGCACAGTGTCCTGTACATTGTCCTGTATATTATCCTGCACATTGTCCTGTACATTGTCCTGTATATTATCCTGCACATTGTCCTGCACTTTGTCCTGTACATTGTCCTGCACTTTGTCCTGCACATTGTCCTGTATATTGTCCTGTATATTGTCCTGCACTTTGTCCTGCACATTGTCCTGCACATTGTCCTGCACAGTGTCCTGTATATTATCCTGCACATTGTCCTGCACATTGTCCTGTACATTGTCCTGTATATTATCCTGCACATTGTCCTGCACATTGTCCTGCACATTGTCCTGTATATTATCCTGCACATTGTCCTGTACATTGTCCTGCACTTTGTCCTGTATATTGTCCTGCACTTTGTCCTGCACTTTGTCCTGCACTTTGTCCTGCACATTGTCCTGCACAGTGTCCTGCACAGTGTCCTGTACATTGTCCTGTATATTATCCTGCACATTGTCCTGTACATTGTCCTGTATATTATCCTGCACATTGTCCTGCACATTGTCCTGCACATTGTCCTGTATATTATCCTGCACATTGTCCTGTATATTATCCTGCACATTGTCCTGTATATTATCCTGCACATTGTCCTGCACATTGTCCTGCACATTGTCCTGTATATTATCCTGCACATTGTCCTGCACATTGTCCTGCACCTTGTCCTGCACCTTGTCCTGCACATTGTCCTGTATATTGTCCTGTATATTATCCTGCACATTGTCCTGTACATTGTCCTGCATATTATCCTGCACATTGTCCTGTATATTATCCTGCACATTGTCCTGTATATTATCCTGCACATTGTCCTGTATATTATCCTGCACATTGTCCTGTATATTATCCTGCACATTGTCCTGTATATTATCCTGCACATTGTCCTGCACATTGTCCTGTATATTATCCTGCACATTGTCCTGTACATTGTCCTGTATATTATCCTGCACATTGTCCTGTATATTATCCTGCACATTGTCCTGTACATTGTCCTGTATATTATCCTGCACATTGTCCTGTACACATTGTCCTGTACACATTGTCCTGCACATTGTCCTGCACATTGTCCTGCACATTGTCCTGCACATTGTCCTGCACAGTGTCCTGTACATTGTCCTGTATATTATCCTGCACATTGTCCTGCACATTGTCCTGTATATTATCCTGCACATTGTCCTGCACACATTGTCCTGCACATTGTCCTGCACATTGTCCTGTATATTATCCTGCACAGTGTCCTGCACATTGTCCTGTACATTGTCCTGTATATTATCCTGCACATTGTCCTGTACACATTGTCCTGCACATTGTCCTGCACATTGTCCTGTATATTGTCCTGCACATTGTCCTGCACTTTGTCCTGCACATTGTCCTGCACTTTGTCCTGCACAGTGTCCTGTATATTGTCCTGCACTTTGTCCTGCACTTTGTCCTGCACATTGTCCTGTATATTATCCTGCACAGTGTCCTGCACATTGTCCTGTACATTGTCCTGTATATTATCCTGCACATTGTCCTGTACACATTGTCCTGCACATTGTCCTGCACATTGTCCTGTATATTATCCTGCACATTGTCCTGTACATTGTCCTGCACATTGTCCTGCACATTGTCCTGTATATTATCCTGCACATTGTCCTGCACACATTGTCCTGCACATTGTCCTGCACATTGTCCTGTATATTATCCTGCACATTGTCCTGTACATTGTCCTGCACATTGTCCTGCACATTGTCCTGTATATTATCCTGCACAGTGTCCTGCACATTGTCCTGTACATTGTCCTGTATATTATCCTGCACATTGTCCTGCACACATTGTCCTGCACACATTGTCCTGCACTTTGTCCTGCACTTTGTCCTGCACAGTGTCCTGCACAGTGTCCTGTACATTGTCCTGTACATTGTCCTGTATATTATCCTGCACATTGTCCTGCACTTTGTCCTGCACATTGTCCTGCACATTGTCCTGCACACATTGTCCTGCACACATTGTCCTGCACATTGTCCTGCACATTGTCCTGCACACATTGTCCTGCACATTGTCCTGCACACATTGTCCTGCACATTGTCCTGCACATTGTCCTGCACATTGTCCTGCACTTTGTCCTGCACATTGTCCTGCACATTGTCCTGCACATTGTCCTGCACATTGTCCTGCACTTTGTCCTGCACTTTGTGCTGCACATTGTTCTGCACTTTGTTTTGTGTAGGAGCTGTGCACACTGATCCCATCTGCTCCGCAGTGATCGTCGCCCCCACCTGGCAGTGACGATGGCTGGTGATGGGGGCCGGGGCGGGGGCCGTCTGTTAATAGAACATTCACATGGGAAAATTTACATTCACGTCTGGTTAGTGATAGTTACCATGGCAACCTCATCATTCCGGAGTGTTCTGGAAATAATATTCTCAAAAGTTTAATAACTGGATAATTAGATATGGAAGTGATCCCAGAGATCACTGTATGTAGGGAGCCTCTGTGTGATCATAGAATAGTAGAGAAAGGACCTCTTGGGTCATTGTGTGAAGGGACCTCCTGGGTCATTGTGTGAAGGGACCTCCTGCGTCATCGTGTGAAGAACCTCCTGCGTCATTGTGTGAAGGGACCTCCTGGGTCATTGTGTGAAGGGACCTTCTGCGTCATCGTGTGAAGGGACCTCCTGGGTCATCGTGTGAAGGGACCTCCAGGAGCATTGTGTGAAGGGACCTCCTGGGTCATTGTGTGAAGGGACCTCCTGGGTCATTGTGTGAAGGGACCTCCTGGGTCATCGTGTGAAGAACCTCCTGCGTCATTGTGTGAAGGGACCTCCTGCGTCATTGTGTGAAGGGACCTCCTGGGTCATTGTGTGAAGGGACCTCCTGCGTCATTGTGTGAAGGGACCTCCTGGGTCATTGTGTGAAGGGACCTCCAGGAGCATTGTGTGAAGGGACCTCCTGGGTCATTGTGTGAAGGGACCTCCTGCGTCATTGTGTGAAGGGACCTCCTGGGTCATTGTGTGAAGGGACCTCCAGGAGCATTGTGTGAAGGGACCTCCTGGGTCATTGTGTGAAGGGACCTCCTGGGTCATTGTGTGAAGGGACCTCCTGTGTCATCGTGTGAAGGGACCTCCTGGGTCATCGTGTGAAGGGACCTCCTGGGTCATTGTGTGAAGGGACCTCCTGCGTCATTGTGTGAAGGGACCTCCTGGGTCATTGTGTGAAGGGACCTCCTGCGTCATTGTGTGAAGGGTCCTCCTGGGTCATCGTGTGAAGGGACCTCCCGGGTCATCGTGTGAAGGGACCTCCTGGGTCATCGTGTGAAGGGACCTCCCGGGTCATTGTGTGAAGGGACCTCCTGGGTCATCGTGTGAAGGGACCTCCTTGGTCATTGTGTGAAGGGACCTCCTGGGTTATCGCGTGAAGGGACCTCCTGGGTTATCGCGTGAAGGGACCTCCTGGGTCATTGTGTGAAGGGACCTCCTGGGTCATTGTGTGAAGGGACCTCCAGGGTAATCGTGTGAAGGGACCTCCAGGGTAATCGTGTGAAGGGATCTCCAGGGTAATCGTGTGATGGGACCTTCAGGGTCATCGTGTGAAGGGACCTCCTGGGTGTCACGCTTGGGAGGCCAGAGTAGCAAGGAGCTGGATGTAGGGGGTCAGGGGATCCTACTCTAGCCCTGATGCTGGGGTTCCTGGCCTGCCCTGATCTTGGAGGCACCTCTAAAGGTGAGGAGGTCCGAGCCACCAGCCTAAGTCCCTAAACCTCCAGAGAAGCCCTAGGCATAAGCCCTTCCACCCACGGAACCCAGCAGCTTCCAATGGAGAGAGAAACAGCAGCTTCGGATCAGAGTCTGATCACAACAGGTCACAAAGCAGAAGTGAACTGAATCAGCAACATCAGGTGGAAGTGAGCTGACCCATTTATGGCCGAGGGGTGGGGAGCAACCAGCCCAGACACGCCCCTCAGCTCACCTGAGCATGAATCATATCCACAACACAAACATGCAGCACCTGTAGAGCTGCACACTGAATAGGGAAAAAGGCTCAAGTTAACCCCAACAACAGCAGCACCCATGAGTATAAGGCAGCCCATACGTGACACTGGGTCATTGTTTGAAGGGACCTTCAGGGTCATTGTGTGAAGGGACCTTCAGGGTCATTGTGTGAAAGGACCTCCAGGGTTATCGTGTGAAGGAACCTCCTGGGTGTCAGGCTTGGGCGTCCAGAGAAGCAAGGAGCTGGACGTAGGGGGTCAGGGGATCCTACTCTGGCCCTGATACTGGGGTCCCTGGCTCGTCCTGATCTCGGAGGTACTTTTAAAGGTGAGGAGGTCCGAGCCACCAGCCTAAGTCCCTAAAGTCCCACCCTGGGTCATTGTATGAAGGAACCTCTTGGGTCATTGTATGAAGGTGCCTCCTGGGTCATCGTGAGAAGGGACCTCCAGGGTCATTGTGTGAAAGGACCTCCTGGGTGTCAGGCTTGGGCGTCCAGAGAAGCAAGGAGCTGGACGTAGAGGGTCAGGGGATCCTACTCTGGCCCTGATACTGGGGTCCCTGGCTCGTCCTGATCTCGGAGGTACTTTTAAAGGTGAGGAGGTCCGAGCCACCAGCCTAAGTCCCTAAAGTCCCACCCTGGGTCATTGTATGAAGGAACCTCTTGGGTCATTGTATGAAGGTGCCTCCTGGGTCATCGTGAGAAGGGACCTCCTGGGTCATTGTGTGATAGAACCTCCTGGGTCATCATGTGATGGGACCTCCCGGGTCATCGTGTGAAGGGACCCCCCGGGTCATCTTGTGATGGGACCTCCCGGGTCATCGTGTGAAGGGACCGCCTGGGTCATTGAGTGAAGGGACCTTGTTATGAACCGATGACTCAACTAGAAGAAGCCGTGGGATGTAACTAACCAGACCTAGACATCTCTGCACAGCCAGAGAACTAACTGCTCCTAAAGATGGATGTAGGAAAAGCTATCGTGCCTCAGAGCAGAACCCCAAAAGAATAGCAAGCCCCCACAGATATTAACTGGGAAACCAGAGAAAGAAAAACAAACACAGGCAGAGTAAAAGGTTTAGCAAAAGAGGCCAAACTAGCTATATAGGAAAGACAGGATAGAATACTATTGCGGTCAGTATAAAACACTATTAAAAACCACCAACAGCAGATATTACAAAAATTACCTTGAGTCACTAAGACTCGGCGCCCTCTATATCTGCAGACTTCTATAAATCAAATGCCAGCAGAACTGGAAATAACAGATAATAGTGAATGGTAAAATTCCTAGGAAGAAAACTACTTCCTATCTGAGAGCAGATAAACAAATATACAGACTAAATTGCAAACCCACAGCTCAGAATAAGACAAAACATAAGCAGAATCTTAACACACAAAAGTGTGCCACAAAATATAAAAAAACCATACACTTAGCTTGCAAAGAATTCCACAGAGCAGAAGAAACCAGAGAGATGTGAACTCTTCCAGGAACCAAAGACAACTGGCAAGGATTGATCCACTTCAAACCATTATTTGCTCCAAGAACCAGATTGCCAATCATCACCATCACCTGTGAAGCCCACACAGTCAGCTGCATCACCAGCAACAACCACTGGAGGGAGCTCCAATGAATTCACAACATTACCCCCCCTTGAGGAGGGGCCACCGAACCCTCAACAGACAGAGGCCTCAGGCCTATCAGGATGAGCCAGATGAAAAGCACGAACCAAATCAGGGGCATGAACATCCAAGGCAGAATTATCCTCCTGGCCATAACCCCGCCACTTAACAAGGTACTGGAGCTGCCGTCTCGAAAGACAAGAATCCAAAATCTTCTCAACCTCATACTCCAGCTCACCATCAATCAGGACCGGGGCCGGAGGGGCCACAGCAGGAACCATGAGCTCAACCAATCTCCTCAACAAGGACTTATGAAAAACATCATGAATCGCAAAAGAGCTCAGAAGCGCCAACCGGCAGGAGACAGGATTAATAACTTCAGAAATCCTGTACGGACCAATGAACTGAGGCTTAAATTTAGGAGAAGAAACCCTCAAAGGAACATGGCGGGAGGACAACCAAACCAAATCACCAACACGAAGCCGAGAACCAACACACCGATGACGGTTAGCAAAACGCTGAGCAGCTTCCTGAGAAACATGTAAGGTGTCAACTGCACAATCCCAAATCTGCTGCCACCGCTCAACCACAGAATCCACACCCGGACAGGCAGAAGGCGCACCCTGCCCCGAAGAAAAACGAGAATGAAAACCAAAATTACAAAAGAAGGGCGAAACCAACGTAGCCGAACTCACCAGATTATTAAGCCCAAACTCGGCCAAGGGTAAGGAGTCAACCCAATCATCCTGATCCGCAGACACAAAACATCTCACATAAGTCTCCAAAGTCTGATTACTTCTCTCCGTCCGACCATTAGACTGCGGATGAAACGCTGAAGAAAAAGAGAAAGCCACACCCAGTTATCACAGAAGGTCCTCCAAAACCGAGAAACAAACTGGGCACCCCGGTCAGACACAATATTCTCCAGAATACCATGCAAACAAACAACATGATGAAAAAACAACGGAACCAATTCCAAAGAGGAAGGCAATTTAGGCAAAGGAACCAAATGAACCATCTTAGAAAACTGGTCACAAATAACCCAGATAACCATCATCCCCCGGGAAACAGGAAGATCCGAAACAAAATCCATAGAAATATGCGTCCACCAACGTTCAGATACAGGTAAGGGCAAAAGCAACCCACTAGGACAGGAACAACAAGGCTTGACCCCCACACAAGTCCCACAGGACTGCACAAAGGAACGCACATCCCGGGGCAAAGAGGGCCACCAAGAAGATCGACTGACCAAATCACGGGTACCAAAGATGCCAGGATGACCAGCCAACACAGAACAGTGACCCTCAGAAATCACTCTAGTAGTCCACGGGGCAGGAGCAAATCATTTCCCCACAGGGCAGCGCTCTGGCTTATCCGCCTGAAATTCCTGAAGAGCAAGCCGTAAATCGGGGGAAACAGCGGAAAGAACAAGCCCCTCCTTCAGAATGACGACCGACTCCGAGGGTTCAAGAGAATCAGGCAAAAAACTGCAAGAGAGAACATCGGCCTTAACATTCTTAGACCCAGGGAGATAGGAAACCACAGAATCAAAACAAGCAAAAAACAAGGACCCCCGAGCCGGCCTAGGAGTCAGCCTCTTGGAGACTCGAGATAAACCAGATTCTGGTGATCAGACACTCACACGATGTTGAGCCCCCTCCAGCCAATGACGCCACTCCTCCAATGCCAACTTCATGGCCAGTAACTCCCAATTGCAGGCATCAGAATTGCGTTTCGCCAGCGAATATTTACGGGAAAAGGCACAAGGGTGCATCGAGGAACCAACAGGTCCCTCTGAGACAAGACGGCCCCCGCACCAATCTCAGAAGCATCAATTTCCACCTGAAACTGAAGGGAAACATCTGGTTGGCGCAACACAGGAGCAGAAGTAAATCGTCTGTTAAGCTCCTGAAAGGCAAAAACAGCCGCAGGAGACCAATGCTCCACATCAGCGCCCTTCTTAGTCAAATCAGTCAACGGCTTCACCACGCTAGAAAAATTAGCAATGAACTGACGATAAAAATTAGCAAAGCCCAAAAATGTCTGAAGACCCTTCATGGACGTGGGCTGAACCCAATCATGAATAGACTGAACCTTAACAGGATCCATCTCAATAGAAGAAGGAGACAAAATGAAGCCCAAAAAAGAAACCTTCTGGACACCAAAGCAACACTTAGACCCCATAACATACAAAGCATTGTCACGCAGAATCCGATTGGCCGACCTGACCTGATCCTCATGAGAATCCCAATCGTCAGAAAAAATCAGGATATCATCCAAATATACAGTCAAGAACTTGTCAATCAACTCCCGAAATACGTCATGCATAAAGGACTGAAAAACAGAAGGAGCATTAGTGAGCCCGAACGGCATCACAAGGTATTCAAAATGGCCTTCAGGCGTATTAAACGCTGTTTTCCATTCGTGTCCCGGCTTGATACAAACCAGATTGTAGGCGCCACCTAAGGTCAATCTTAGTAAACCAACATGCCCCCTTAACCCTAGAAAACAAGTCAGAAATCAAAGGCAAGGGGTATTGAAACTTGACCGTGATCTTATTCTAGAGGTGATAATCAATACAGGGTCTCAGGGAGCCATCTTTCTTGGCAACAAAAAAGAACCCCGCCCCCAACGGCGAAGAGGAAGGGCGAATATGGCCCTTCTCCAAAGACTCCTTAATATAACTCCACATGGCAGCATGTTCAGGTACAGACAAGTGGAAAAGTCGACCCTTAGGAAACTTACAGCCCGGAACCAAATCAATCGCACAATCGCACGCCCGATGTGGCAGAAGAAAACTGGACTTGGGCTCAGCAAAAACATCCTGAAAATCAGACAAACTCCGGGATCTCCTGGGGCGGAGATGATATAGACATCAAGGAAATGTCATCATGTACCCCCTTACAACCCCAGCTAGGTACGAATATAGACTTCCAATCCAAAACAGGATTATGGACCTGCAACTACGGAAAACCCAGCAGCACCGCATCATGCAGGTTATGCAAAACCATAAATGGACAATCCTCCTGATGAGCCGATGCCATGCGCATGGTCAACTGCGTCCAAAACTGAGGTTTGTTCTGCGCAAGAGGTGTAACGTCGATGCCCCTTAAAGGAATAGGGTCCCGAAACGGCTGCATAGGGAAGCCACAGCGACTAGCAAACTCAAAATCCATCAAATTTAAGGCAGCACCAGAATCCACAAACGCCACAACAGAAAATGATGACAAGGAACAAGTCAGAGACACAGATAATAAGAGCTTAGGGTGTATAGGACTGACGGTAAAGGAACCAGCAATCCTCTGTGCTTGGGACAAACAGAGATGACATGAGAAGCATCACCACTATAATAACACAACTTATTACGGCGTCTAAGTCCTTGTCGGTCAGTGCAAGATAGAATCCTATCTGCATCGGCTCAGGAATCTGCTCTGAGGATGACAATCCCGAACGAACCGCTCAGCGCTCCCGCAGACCCTGACCATTGCCAGAGACATAGAATCAATCAAACCCGCAGGCGTAGGAAACCATAACATCCTTAACAGCGTCAGAAAGACCCTGTCTGAAAAGTGCCGCCAAAGCATCATCATTCCATATAGTCAGCACAGACCATCTCCTGAATTTCTGACAATACAATTCTGCCTCCTCCTGACCCTGAGACAGGGCCAACAGGGTCTTCTCAGCTTGATCCACAGAGACGGGTTCATCATAAAGTAAACCCAAGGCCTGAAAAAAGAAGTCCACAGTAAGTAAAACCGGATCCCCAGAGGTGAGAGAAAACGCCCAATCCTGCGGATCGCCCCACAGCAGGGAGATAACTATTGTAACCTGCTGAACTGAATCGCCAGAGGACCGAGGTCTCAGAGCAATAAACAGTTTATAATTAACTGGGAAACCAGAGAAAGAAAAACAAACACAGGCAGAGTAAAAGGTTTAGCAAAAGAGGCCACACTAGCTATATAGGAAAGACAGGATAGAATACTATTGCGGTCAGTATAAAGCACTATCAAAAAACCACCAACAGCAGATAGTACAAAAATTACCCTGAGTCACTAAGACTCGGCGCCCTCTATATCTGCAGACTTCTATAAATCAAATGCCAGCAGAACTGGAAATAACAGATAATAGTGAATGGTAAAATTCCTAGGAAGAAAACGTCCTAAGAGCAGATAAACAAATATCCAGACTAAATTGCAAACCCACAGCTCAGAATAAGACAAAACATAAGCAGAACCTTAAGCACACAAACGTGTGCCACAAAATATCAAAAAACCATCCACTTAGCTTGTAAAGAATTCCACAGAGCAGAAGAAACCAGAGAGATGTGAACTCCTCCAGGAACCAAAGACAACTGACAAGGATTGATCCACTTCAAACCATTATATGCTCCAAGAACGAGATTGTCAATCATAACCATCACCTGTGAAGCCGACACAGTCAGCTGCATCACCAGCAACAACCACCAGAGGGAGCTCCAATGAATTCAGAACAGGACTTGTGATGACTCAGCTTTTCTCAATTCATGTCACGGGTTAATGTTCTTAATCGGCCGGATGTATTGGTCTTTTGTTTGTTAACTTGTGTTTGTTAAGTCATTATTTCTTGTTAGAATATTTGGAGCCTTCATCGCCTGAGTTTGTGTATTGCTAATTTAATGCAAATGACCTCACCCCTTCTGTCTACATCACTCAGAGGAGAATTATGCAGATATCGGATTGAAATGCCAATCACTAAGAGAACAGCCTTTTCCCATCAATCCTGGAAGAACACAAAATACCACGAGGTGTAGGCTTGGGATATAAAAGGTCTTGTTTTAGTCACCATTTGTTCATATGCTATATGCCTTCAACCAAGAAGTTCTGGTTCCGGACCATTAACTTACCCTAGGAATTTCGGTTCCAGGTGTTAGAATCACATTGTGTCATCATACTCTGCTCGGCTTCAGCCTAGGATCTTCAGGACCAGAGGAGCACCAAAACTGGATTATATTTTGCGGGGGGTCAGCCTAGGATTCAGCTGGGAGATTATTTCTGGAAGATCCCCAGATTGGAACATTCAGTCACCTGGCTAAAGACATTGCTGTGCTCGGTTATCCTCCTAGCGGGGGCTACTGGAGTGGAGTAAGTGGCCCTGGAAGACCCAAATGTTCTAATCCCTGGAGAGCCAGTGGAGGGTGAGGCTCTGCTGCCTGGTACATTGTGTGCTGTGATCGGTTATGTGTTATTTGCCTTTGACTGTTGCAGATTCAATAAAGTCTTAGGGCCCTTTCACATCAGCGGTATTTTGAAATCGCGGCAGATGCGGTGAAAAAACCGCATCTGCCGCGATTACCACATACCGGCTGCACTTGCGGCGCGGTTGCGGCAAGCCCCATAGAAAGTATAGGCAGGCTTGCGGCAGGTGCGGCAAGTGCGGTTTTTTTCGCGGCCGCACTTGCCGCAAGTGCAGCCGGTATGTGGTAATCACGGCAGATGCGTTTTTTTCACCGCATCTGCCGCGATTTCAAATAAACGCTGATGTGAAAGGGCCCTTAGCCTGGTTTCACACTACGATTTTATCAGTTCCGATGCTGTCCGATAAAAATCAGACAGCATCGGACCGATTTTTGCCCCCATGCAGCCCTATGGGCACCGGTCGGATCGGATGTGCACTAAATGGCATCCGATTTGGTCCGATCCGATTCTGTCCGATTTTATTTTCGGTGCAAAAGTCGGAGACTGCTCCGATTTTTGCACCGAAAATAAAATCGGACAAACTCGGATCGGACCAAATCTGATGGCATTTAGTGCACATCCGATCCGACCCGATCAATTTGACATGGGGCCCTATGGAGCAGAGTCCGAGGAAACATCTGATGTCTCCTCGGACCCGATTTTAGTGTACTGAGCATGCTCAGTACACTAAAATAGCTCCTCAAAGTAAATTAAGGGGTTAATAAAAAAAAAAAAAACTATGCTCACCTGTCCACGAGGCCCCCGGCGTCTCCGATGTCTCCAGGTGTCTTGCTATCTGTGCTGCCAGGACCTGCCGTGATGTCACAATCACATGACTGCCAGTAACCAATAACGGCAGTCATGTGATTGTGACGTCACGAGAGGTCTCAGCAGATCAGCAAGACTCAAAGACGCGCGGGACCGTGCAGGAGTCGTGGACAGATGAGAAAAGATTGGAGGAAGGGAGGGGGAGCGCAATGGAGGACAAGAGGGGAGGAAGGGGAGCGTAATGGAGGACAAGAGGGGAGGAGAGGGGAGCGCAATGGAGGACAAGAGGGGAGGAGGGGGTGCGCAATGGAGGACAAGAGGGGGGAGGGGGAGCGCAATGGAGGACAAGAGGGGAGGAGGGGAGCGCAATGGAGGACAAGAGGGAGGAGGGGAGCGCAATGGAGGACAAGAGGAGAGGAGGGGGAGCGCAATGGAGGACAAGAGGGAGGAGGGGGAGCGCAATGGAGGACAAGAGGGGAGGAAGGGGAGCGCAATGGAGGACAAGAGGAGAGGAGGGGAGCGCAATGGAGGACAAGAGGAGAGGAGGGGGAGCGCAATGGAGGACAAGAGGGAGGAGGGGGAGCGCAATGGAGGACAAGAGGGGAGGAGGGGGAGCACAATGGAGGACAAGAGGGGGGAGGGGGACGCAATGGAGGACAAGAGGGGAGGAGGGGGAGCGCAATGGAGGACAAGAGGGGTGGAGGGGGAGCGCAATGGAGGACAAGAGGGGAGGAGGGGGAGCGCAATGGAGGACAAGAGGGGAGGAGGGGGAGCGCAATGGAGGACAAGAGGGGAGGAAGGGGAGCGCAATGGAGGACAAGAGGAGAGGAGGGGGAGCGCAATGGAGGACAAGAGGAGAGGAGGGGGAGCGCAATGGAGGACAAGAGGAGAGGAGGGGGAGCGCAATGGAGGACAAGAGGAGAGGAGGGGGAGCGCAATGGAGGACAAGAGGAGAGGAGGGGGAGCGCAATGGAGGACAAGAGGGGTGGAGGGGGAGCGCAATGGAGGACAAGAGGAGAGGAGGGGGAGCGCAATGGAGGACAAGAGGGGAGGAGGGGGAGCGCAATGGAGGACAAGAGGGGAGGAGGGGGAGCGCAATGGAGGACAAGAGGGGAGGAGGGGGAGCACAATGGAGGACAAGAGGAGAGGAGGGGGAGCACAATGGAGGACAAGAGGAGAGGAGGGGGAGCGCAATGGAGGACAAGAGGAGAGGAGGGGGAGCGCAATGGAGGACAAGAGGAGAGGAGGGGGAGCGCAATGGAGGACAAGAGGGGAGGAGGGGGAGCACTATGGAGGACAAGAGGGGAGGAGGGGGAGCACTATGGAGGACAAGAGGGGAGGAGGGGGAGCGCTATAGAGGACCGGGGGAGAAGAGGGGAGGACGGGGGACCACATTGGAGTACCGGGGGAGAGACAGCTGATGACAGCTGACAGGGAGCGAGGTGAGGCCGGCATCAGATAAAATGTCGGAATCGGATGCCTATTTGGCATCCGATTCCAGACATCAGAAGAATCCGATGCTGACTGATTTATATCGGACAGCATCAGATTTTAAAAAATCGTAGTGTGAAAGTAGCCTGAGACCGGGGTGTGTGGATCCCTCACCCTGTGTTATCTCAGTAATGTTCTGCCCACGGGTAAGGAGTTCCGGAGTTCAGTGGGATGAGCCCTGGTCCATGCGGTCTTTCTAAAGGCGGCCAAGAGGACGAGAGCACATGTGGCACCCCACATAGTCAGGCATCACAGTGGGTTATTGCACCCGTAAAAGAGGTGTAATTTCCCCAGCTGCAAGTGGACCCTAGGATGGTGGGTGGGGCCCGTTCCTGCACTCCCACATTAGTAGATTGGTGGGAGCTTACCTGGGAGGGAGATATATTCACCTCTAGGGGGAACAAAGGGCGGCTAGTCTGTGGAGTAGAGGAGTCCGGGACAGTTGGAAAAGAGTGTGGAGCGAGGCGGAAGGTTGACCCGGACAGCTCTACACTGATCCGGAGGAAAGGAGAGAGAGGATCCTGAGGGGATCCTGAGAGAGGGCACCCGACGTGCGGAGTCTGGGCCCTAGAGAGATAGGGGGAACCCCAGCGTGGAGCAACCATACTCCAGGGAATTCCCCAGTCCACCACGGGAACGCTAGGCCCGAGGAAACGGCCAGAGTCTACCTCTGCAGTCGTCAACCGGCTGCTGCGGTCTGTTCACCGGCCGCGGCACCCTGCCAGACGGAGCGGTCTGCCTGCTTCTTCACCACTGGGGAGAGGACCCCCGGTACTACTGTGGCGCCCCGCAACGAGTGCGTCACAGGAGGGTATTGCATCCCTGATAGAAGGTGCAATATTCTCCGTCTCAGTAGTGATATGGTTAAACTCAGAGCTCCATACCCTACATGCACCACTAGCATAGAGGGCCAATAAGGTCCTGGTGGGCGGAGTGTAGGAGTAGTGTGTAGAATGTAGGAGAAGGAGTGGTCGGGGAGGAACGTAGAAGAAGAGGGCTCTTCACAGTTCCGTGCAGCCCTGCAGACCACCTACCGGTTGGCACCATTACCCGGTGCCCAAGAACCGGAACCTGGGCGAACATCTAAATGGGTCAAAATACACCAGTGCCCATCTACAACCGGATCACTGGTTCTGAAGCTAGCAAGTTGTTCAGCACTGCTAAGGAGGAGTCTGCTCAGCGTTTTGCTAACCGTCGTCGGTGTGTTGGTGCCCGGCTTCGGGTTGGCGATTTGGTCTGGTTTCCTCTCTTAAATTCAAGCCTCGGTTATTGGTTTACAGGATTTCTGAGATTATTAATCCTGTGTCTTTTCGATTGGCGCTTCCGGCCTCTTTTGCGATCCATAATGTCTTCCATAGATCTTTATTGCGGAAGTATGTTGAGCCCGTGGTTCCCACTGTTGCTCCTCCGGACCCTGTGTTGGTCGATGAGGAGTTGGAGTATGTGGTTGACAAGATTTTGGATTCTCATTTTTCGAGGCGGAGGCTTCAGTACCTTGTCAAATGAAAGGGTTATGGTCAGGAGGATAATTCATGGGTTTTTGCCCCTGATTTGGTTCGTGCTTTTCATCTGGCTCATCCTGATAGGCCTGGGTGTTCTGGTGAGGGTTTGGTGTCCCCTCCTCAAGGTGGGGTACTGTTGTGAATTCTGCTTGTGGGCTCCCTCCTGTGGTTGTGGCTGGTAATGCAGTTGATCCTGTTTTGCAGTCTTGGTCAGGTGAATTGGATAATTGGAATTAAGACTGGGGTATTTAGGTTTGCAGGATTTCCTCAGTCCTTGCCAGTTGTCATTTGTTTCTGTGGAGGTGTTTCACCTCTGCCTGGTCTCTTCCTGCCCTGCTGCAAAACTGCCAAGCTAAGTGAATGGTTTTGTTTTCTTGTGGCACACACACTGTGTGCTTGTTTTGGAATTGTCTATTTCTGCTCAGAGTTGTGGGTTGATATTTAGTCTGCATGTCTGTCTTAACCTGCTCTCTGTTAGGATGTTTTCTTCCTAGGATTCATGTGCTATTCATTTGTTGTGGCTTGTACAGCTTTTGATTGTGTCAGAATAGTTGGATTCACAGGAGTTCCACAGATATAGAGGGCGCCGAGTCTTGAGTAGACTCGGGTATTTTTGTATTATCTGCTGTGGATATTTTTGAAAGGATTTTTATACTGACGGCAATAGTATTCTGTCTTGTCATTATCTATCTAGCTAGAGTGGCCTCATTTGCTAAATTCTGTTTTCTGCCTGAGTGTGTCTTTTCCTCTCTTACTCACAGTCAACATTTGTAGGGGCTTTCTATCCTTCGGGGGTTCTGCTCTGAGGCAAGATAGAATTCCCGTTTCCATATTTAGGTGTAGCTAGTTCTCCGGCTGTGTTGAGGTGTCTATGGTATGGTTAGTCACATCCCACGGCTACTTCTAGTTGTGGTGTTAGGTCAGAAACTGCGGTCAGTATATGTACCACTTACTCCTGTGAACTATATTCATGCGGCTCCAAGGTCACCGGATCATAACAGGAGTCCAAGGAAGCTGAGGAACCATCCAGCCAGCCAAGCTCTGAGGAGGATGACTGGAAAGGTGACATCGAGGAAGTCGGGGCATCCTAAAAGAACTGCATTACCCTGTAAACCTGGTGATTACCGGAGTAAAGTACACATTCAGAGTGAACAACGTGTCTGTGCTTCTTCTCAGAGAACTGTGATTTACCTGCCTTGCTCCACAGTGACTACGCTGCCCTATTCCATCATTCCTACTTCCAACACCCTGGGGACGCCGCTCTTCCTGTAGAGAGCCACAACACCTGGCTGCCGCCCATCACCCGGAGGTTCCAGCAGCGCCAGTGCCATCACCGGACCTACAGGTAGCGTCACGAACAACTTTATTTTATTTTCCCCTTTTTATTGTCTTCTCAAGGGCAAGGACTCGGGCACCGACCATCGTGACATCCCCGTACCAGTATGCCCAAGATCCGAAGAGTCTGAGAGGAATTGTAGGTTTTACACGTTATGCTCCTATTTGGGATAACCCACATTTACCACAACTGCAGGCCTTGAAGGGGTTCGCACACTGGCGTCGTGTGGGCATCTGGTGGCTTTCACAGCTGGTGGAGGGAGGAGTCTTTAAAACATTCGAAGCATTAAGAGGTGAATTTTCGCTCCCACACTCCTCGTTCTACCAGTACCTACAGGTCAGACATGCATATACCGCACAGACTCACATATGCAATATTGCTATACATCAGGATGCTATTGTTACCATGATGGGTATCCAGACCTCTACTAAAGGAATCATCTCTTTTGTGTATGGGGGGCTCCTGTCAACTAGTTTGTCGGGACACCCAATACGGGCATTGGAGAAGTGGGAACAACAAATAGATGGTAGAACGGCGGATCATTGGGAATCTATACTGAACATGACTCCTCGACTATCACTGAGTGAGCCGGGCCGTCTGTCTCAGCTGTATATCCTTTATAGGGTATACAGGACGCCTAAGTGGTTATTTGACAAAGGCTTGAGACAAACTTCATGTTGCCCCAGGTGCACACTGGAGGGTGCTGACATACTCCACATGTTCTGGACGTGTCCTCGCCTTCAGGTGTTCTGGATTGTGGTTCTTAATCTAATACATATGGCTACGGAGCAGGATGTCCCCAGGGATCCGACCGTTTGTGTGCTGGGCTATGTGGAGGAGGTTGGAGGGGATGACTATATACGACTTGCGGTTGCTAGAATGCTCTATGTAGCTAGGAAATTGATAGCACTACATTCGACCTCGTTAGTGGCTCCCACACGTAGAGAATATGTACGAAAACTAAACTTAATTGTTCATAGGGAAAAACTGATCTACACTAAACGGGAAAGACCAAATGTGTTTGATAAAATATGGGCAGGATGGATGGGCCTTCAGGCACTGTCAGCAGATGGCTAACCACTCCGGAATCTAATCTGTGGTACTGGGGCTCTGTGGTTGCTATATTGATTGCTGGGTAATGTGTATTCACTGTTACGTTTATGCCATTTTTCTCTGCTTGAAAGGAGTATATCAATGGACCGGGAAAGGGGAGGGGGTAGGTTGGGAGAGGGGTGGGATGGGGTTGAGGGATTTTATACATTACTGTTGTAATGTCTAAGTATGTGTTTTATATATGTTTGTTTAAAACTGAATAAAAACTATCTGATTTAAAAAAAAGTATGCCCAAGATCCGAGTACCCCGACCCTTGGACCCAGACACATTAAACTCCACATTTCAATATTCAACTCTGGGGCAATTAATGCCACTTAAGTGGTGTCTGTGCCTAATTTTATAAAACAAATGGAGACACAGTGCCCTCTGAGCTCAATACCTACCCCTGACACTCCTGCCCCTGTTTCTGAATATTCAACCTCTTTGTCCATTGAACCAGTGATTAACAAATTTGCTGTATTCACATCCACCATTTTTGGGTGCTTAAAAGCATTTATTACTAGATCTCCCTTAATGTTTGTGTAAACTGGTTTTGGCAAATTTGCTGTATACACACAAACAGTTTTTAGGCCCTTAAAAGCATTGTTTGGTCAATCCCCCCTGTTCAGTAGGCCTATACAGGTCACTCACCTAGCTCTCTATTATTTCCTGTAATACTCCACGACACTGATAGTGGTCCCACCTGTGTGTGGTGGGGCATATCATTGATGGGAGCACTTGCATGAGCTTTGAGTTTATCCGGCCTACTAGGCCTATACAGGTCACTCACCTACCTGACTAGTTTTTCCTGTAATACTCCACGACACTGATAGTGGTCACACCTGTGTGTGGTGGGGCATATCATTGATGGGAGCACTTGCATGAGCTTTGAGTTTATCCGGCCTACTAGGCCTATACAGGTCACTCACCTACCTGACTAGTTTTTCCTGTAATACTCCACGACACTGATAGTGGTCACACCTGTGTGTGGTGGGGCATATCATTGATGGGAGCACTTGCATGAGCTTTGAGTTTATCCGGCCTACTAGGCCTATACAGGTCACTCACCTACCTGACCAGTTTTTCCTGTAATACTCCACGACACTGATAGTGGTCACACCTGTGTGTGGTGGGACATATCATTGAAGGGAGCGCTTGCATGAGCTTTCAGTTTATCTGGCCCACTAGGCCTATACAGGTCACTCACCTACCTGACCAGTTTTTCCTGTACGACTCCACGACACTGATAGTGGTCCCACCTGTGTGTGGTGGGACATATCATTGATGGAAGCGCTTGCATGAGCTTTCAGTTTATCCGGCCTACTAGGCCTATACAGGTCACTCACCTACCCGACTAGTTTTTCCTCTAATACTCCACAAAACGTATCGTTGCTGAGCAATGTTTAACCTTGAAATGCTAGGCCAGGTCCTGCTCCAGACCCTGTGCCAGGCAGGCTGGGCCATTCAGCAATTTTTGGTCTGGGACAATTGATGGCTGTGGTGTGACCCTTTGGGAAGAGTGAGGATCATGTTGGGATCCCCTTGCTGTGTGGTACATGATTTGAGCAGGGCTTGACATGCCTATACCTGTCTCTCATCCTCCTTTTACTTAATGTAGATAAGTGATGCCACTTTTCCCTGTGACTCATCCATCTGTCAGTTATAAGTCAGTCACTCTGGAATTGTAGGTGAATGTTCCCCCCATTGTGAAGAGCTGTGGAGGAGTGTGCAGCCTGGCACAGACCGGGTCTCGTGCCCCCATGCTACGCCATGACACTATTTGTACTGTCGTTGGATTGTTGTCACTTTTCCTGCTGTTTGTTGTGTATTCTGAGTAGTTTGGCAGCTCTTCTAAGTGTTTGCTGTAGCTGCCATTGATCACAATGGGGTTCGACGATGTCCGATGAACAATTCTTCGTACACACCCCAATTTGGAGAATCGAATTTGAACACTTAGGTGGTGGCTCATCACTATTCTCTATTAAGGTACCGTCACACGCAGCAATATTGCTAGGCAATGTCACTGGCAACTCACTGGCTGCAGTGAAATCATGGACACATTGTTACTTTTGTACACAGCAACAAAATAGAACAATGTGTCCATGATTTCACTGCAACCAGCAAATTGCCAGTGACATTGCCTAGCAATATTGCCGCGTGTGACGCTGCCACCAATGAGGAAGGAGGGAAGGCTATTACACTACCCTGCACAGCGCCCCCGGTGACTTGGATAAGGTGGGACCGGTATCTGATAGCACAGTCTCTCCTGAGGACGCCCAGCAACACCAGCGGGCAGAAACGCGTCGAGAAATACGACTGGGACTGACAAATCAACCATATGTATCAGATAAGTGGAGGAATGGTTCTAAATTCCTGCCTGTGGGAATAATCAGTCTATCTTGATTTGGGTGTGAATCTCTGCACCCTGGTAACTATCAGGTTGCATGTATGGTGTGAGGGAGGTTCTCCTCTTTATGATTGGTATGGGTATAGACGGTATCTATATGGTAACCATGGGAACATTGTAAACATTACACCGAGTAGACATAAGATCTGACCCCTATAGCTGGTACTAAGTGGGGCTTGATATAGCAGCCTGGTGGTATATATAGCGTATAGATAAATAACATTACCGTTTATGATGGTTTTTGCTAATTGGCATGGCCATATATCCAAAACCAGATAGTAGATACACCTCTGAGGTCTTATAACCATACATATACAGGGAGGATGACCCACATCGAGACTAGAGAGACACCGTAGATCCAGATAGAGTCCAGTGGTGGAAGGTGCCATAGTGTATTATTAGGGACACTAGGGTGAGCCGCCGTGGAACGGGGACACCAGATACGTAATGTGTTGAAATCTCCGTAGACAGGCAGGGGCAGTGGATAGGGCGAGTGTGGGATTATAGTCTCCTCCTTCCCCGACTGCTGCTTTTACTAGATACAGGTGTAGGACACACATACACTACTGACTGTTTTTAATAATAATTAAATAAAATAAGCTATCTTAATTGTGAACTCTTTTGGAGATTTAGCAATATTGCTGTGTGTGAAGGTACCCTTAGGGTATGTGCGCACGGTGGGCGGGTTTGTGGCGGCGGCGGCTGGGCGGGACCCGACAGGAAGCTCCGGAGCCGTCCACGGCTTCCTGTCGGGTATGTGCGGCGGGACACGGGCGGGTTAGCGGCGGCGGTGTTGCGGCGGCTGGAAGCAGTACATGATTCTGCTTGCAGCCGCTGCAGAACCGGCCGGATTATAGAACAAGCTCATTCTTTGCTAACCCGCTGGGAGCCCAGCGGGTTAGCAACGGATGAGCATGTGTAAACCGCCGCTGTGTGCACAGCGGGTGTCGGTTTACATAGGTTTCAATGTTAATCCAAACGCCGGTTTGGATTAACATAAATTTACATGAAATTTATGTAAACCGACCGGCGGTTTACACACCTAATCACCGCCCTAATCCGACAAGTGTGCGCACAATTTGTGAACTTCTTTTGGAGATTATTCAATATTGTGTGATTTGTGTAAGTATAGTCACTCTTAGTGGTGGTTGTGCTGAACTCTGTGTATAAAAGGACCTCACTTCCTAGTAGGACCTCGAGGTGCATGGCAAACATATCAGTAAGATGTTGCATCGGCAGGTTGCCCCTGCAGGACTCCATCTGATGCACTTATGACCTTGATCCATGTGAGTCTGTGGTGATCCGATGATGACCCTCTGTGTGATTGTAGGACTAGTTCTGTGAACGCGATCTCGTGTCAGTTGTGGATCCTCTGTATCCGAGGTTGCTGTGCAGTGATCTTGTGGTATCTGTGCACTGTTCTAGTATTCTGATCTGCCTCTTGATCTGTTGTGTCATCTGAGTCAATGTGTAATTCAGTAATCAGATGTTGTGACATCACGGACGAGTTGTGACTGTGAGGATCCCTTATCTGGATGTGAGTCCTTATGACGGCACTCTTTGGTATCTTGTGATTTGGTGATCTGTATGACTGTGCAGTGATCTCTGTGTGATTGTCAGTGATCTTGTCTGTGGTGACATCTGTGCATGATCTGCTGTGTGCAGTGATCTTGTGGTGATCCTCTGTGTGATTGTGCTAAGTGATGTCTGTGTGATCTGTCAGTGATCTTGTGGCTAATCTGTGCAGATGTCTGTGTGATCTGTGCATGATCCTCTGTGTGATCTGTCAGTGATCTCTGGTGTGTGATCTCGTGCAGTGATCTTGTGTGTATCTGTGCAGTGGTTCTGTGTGATCTGTGCAGTGATTCTCTGTGTGTAGTGATCCTGTGTGATCTGTGCATGATTGTCTGTGTGATCTGTGCAGTGATTGTCTGTGTGATCTGTACAGTGATCCTTGTGTGATCTGTGCAGTGATTCTCTGTGTAGTGATCTGTGATTGATCTGTGCACTGATTGTCTGTGTGATCTGTCAGTGATTGTCTGTGTGATCTGTACAGTGATCCTCTGTGTGATCTGTGCAGTGATCTTGTGTGTTGTGCAGTGATCTGTTAATCTGTGTATGTCTGTGATGTCTTGTGCAGTGATCTCTGTGTGTGTGATCCTGTGTTGTTGTCATGATTGTCTGTGTGATCTGTACAGTGATCCTCTGTGTGATTGCACGTGTTGTGATCGTGCAGTGATTGTCTGTGTGATCTGTCAGTGATCTGTGTGATCTGTGCAGTGATCTCTGTGTGATCTGTGCAGTGATCTTGTTGATCTGTGCAGTGATCTGTGACTGTGCTGATCTTGTGTGACATGTGCAGTGATCTGTGTGATCTGTGCAGTGATCCTGTGTGACTGTGCAGTGATTTCTGTGATCTGTACAGTGATCTCTGTGTGATCTGTGCAGTGATCTTGTGTGTGATCTGTGCAGTGATCTCTGTGTGATCTGTGCAGTGATCTTGTGTTGATCTGTGCAGTGATCTCTGTGTGTAATCTGTGCAGTGATCTTGTGTCGTGTGATCTTGTGATCTGTGCAGTGATCTCTGGTGATGCAGTGATCTGTTGATTGTGCAGTGATCTTGTGTGATCTGTGCAGTGATTCTGTGTGATCTGTGCAGTTGATTCCTGTGTGATCTGTGCATGATTGTCTGTGATCTGTGCAGTGATCCTTGTGTGTGATCTGTGCATGATCTGTCTGTGTGATCTGTGCAGTGATTGTCTGTTATCTGTGCAGTGATTCTGTGTGATCTGTGCAGTGATCTTGTGTGTATCTGTGCAGTGATCTGCTGTGTGATCTGTGCAGTGATCCTCTGTGTGATCTGTGCAGTGATCCTGTGTGTGATCTGTCAGTGATCTCTGTGTGTAATCTGTGCAGTGATTCTTGTGTGATCTGTGCAGTGATTCTCTGTGTAGGATCTGTGACCAGTGTTTCTCTGTGTGATCTGTGCAGTGATCTTGTGTGTGATCTGTGCAGTGATCTTGTGTGTGATCTGTGCAGTGATCTTGTGTGTGATCTGTGCAGTGATCTTGTGTGTGATCTGTGCACTGATCTCTGTGTGATCTGTACAGTGATCCTCTGTGTGATCTGTACAGTGATCCTCTGTGTGATCTGTGCAGTGATCTGTGTGTGATCTGTGCAGTGATCTTGTGTGTGATCTGTGCATGATTCTCTGTGTGATCTGTACAGTGATCCTCTGTGTGATCTGTGCATGATTGTCTGTGTGATCTGTGCATGTGCTGTGTGATGTGTAGTGATCCTCTTTGTGTGATTGTACAGTGATCATGTGTGTGATCTGTGCAGTGATCTTCTGTGTGCTCTGTGCAGTGATCCTGTGTGATCTGTGCAGTGATCCTGTGTGTGTCATCATGAGTGATTCTCTGTGTGATCTGTGTAGTGATCCTGTGTGATCTGTGTAGTGATCCTGTGTGATCTGTGAGTGATCCTCTGTGTATGATCCTGTGTGCAGTGATCTCTGTGAAGTGATCCTGTGTGCAGTGATCTCTGTATAATCCTGTGTGCAGTCATCCTGTGTGCAGTGATCTCTGTGTATGATCTTGTGTATGATCCTGTGTGCAGTGATCTCTCTGTATGATCCTCTGTGCAGTGATCTGTGTGTAGTGATCTCTCTGTGCAGTGATCCTGTGTGCAGTGATCTGTGTGAAGTGATCTCTCTGTACAGTGACCTGTGTGCATAATCTGTGTGCATGATCTGTGTGTAGTGTCTGTGTACAGTGATCTGTCTGGCAGTGATCTGTGTGTAGTGATCTCTCGTGTAGTGTCTGTGTGTAGTGATCTTTGTGTAGTGATCTTTGTGTAGTGATCTCTCTGTGTAGTGATCTGTGTACAGTGATCTCTCTGTCAGTGATCTGTGTGCAGTAATCGTGTGTAGTGATCTCTCTGTGTAGTGATCTGTGTCAGTGATCTCTCTGTCAGTGATCTGTGTGCAGTGATCTCTCTGTCCAGTGATCTCTCTGTGTAGTGATCTCTCTGTCCAGTGATCTGTGTCCAGTGATCTGTGTGCAGTGATCTCTGTGTAGTGATCTGTGTGCAGTGATCTCTCTGTCCAGTGATCTGTGTCCAGTGATCTGTGTGCAGTGATCTCTCTGTGCAGTGATCTGTGTGAAGTGATCAGTGTGTAGTGATCTATGTGCAGTGATCCCTGTGTGATCTGTGTAGTGATCCCTGTGTGATCTGTGTAGTGATCCTCTGTGTATGATCCTGTGTGCAGTGATCTCTGTGAAGTGATCCTGTGTGCAGTGATCTCTGTATAATCCTGTGTGCAGTCATCCTGTGTGCAGTGATCTCTGTGTATGATCTTGTGTATGATCCTGTGTGCAGTGATCTCTCTGTATGATCCTCTGTGCAGTGATCTGTGTGTAGTGATCTCTCTGTGCAGTGACCTGGTGCAGTGATCTGTGAAGTGATCTCTCTGTACAGTGACCTGTGTGCAGTAATCTGTGTGCAATGATCTGTGTGTAGTGGTCTGTGTACAGTGATCTGTCTGTGCAGTGATCTTGTGTATGATCTCTGTGTAGTGGTCTGTGTGTAGTGATCTTTGTGTAGTGATCTTTGTGTAGTGATCTCTCTGTGTGTAGTGATCTGTGTACAGTGATCTCTCTGTGCAGTGATCTGTGTGCAGTAATCTGTGTGTAGTGATCTCTCTGTGTAGTGATCTGTGTGCAGTGATCTCTTCCAGTGATCTGTGTGCAGTGATCTCTCTGTCCAGTGATCTCTCTGTGAGTGATCTCTCTGTCATGATCTGTGTCAGTGATCTGTGTGCAGTGATCTCTCTGTGTAGTGATCTGTGTGCAGTGATCTCTCTGTATGATCTGTGTCAGTGATCTGTGTGCAGTGATCTCTCTGTGCAGTGATCTTGTGAGTGATCATGTGTAGTGATCTTGTCAGTGATCTCTGTGCAGTGATCTGTGTCAGTGATCTTGTGCAGTGATCCTGTGCAGTGATCTTGTCCAGTGATCTGTGTCAGTGATCCTCGTGCAGTGATCTGGGCAGTGATCCTGTGTGCAGTGATCCTGTGTAGAGTGATCTCTGTGTAGTGACTTGTGTACGTGATCTCTCTGTCAGTGATCTTTGTGTAGTGATCTCTCTGCAGTGATCTGTGTGCAGTGTCTTGTAGTGATCTCTTGTGCAGTGATCTGTGTGAGTGATCTCTCTGCACAGTGATCTGTGTCAGTGATCTGTGTGAGTGATCTCTTGCCAGTGATCTGTGTGCAGTGATCTTGTGTAGTGATCCTCTGACAGTGATCTTGTGCAGTGTCTGTGTGTATGATCTTGTGTAGTGATCTGTGTGTAGTGATCTCTCTGTGCAGTATCTGTGTCAGTGATCTTTGTATGATCCTCTGTGCAGTGATCTGTGTGCAGTGATCTCTCTGTCCAGTGATCTTTGTCAGTGATCCTGTGTGCAGTGATCCTGTGAGAGTGATCTCTCTGTGTAGTGACCTGTGTGCAGTGATCTGTGTGCAGTGGTCTGTGTGCAGTGGTCTGTGTGCATGATCTTTGTCCAGTGATCTTTGTCCAGTGATCCTGTGTGCAGTGATCCTCTGTGCAGTGATCCTGTGTAGAGTGATCCTCTGTGTAGTGACCTGTGTGCAGTGATCTGTGTCAGTGATCTGTGGTGCAGTGATCTCTCTGTCCAGTGATCTTGTCCAGTGATCCTGTGTGCAGTGATCCTGTGTGAGTGATCCTGTGTAGAGTGATCTCTCTGTGTAGTGACCTGTGTGCAGTGATCTGTGTGCAGTGATCTCTCTGTCCAGTGATCTTTGCAGTGATCCTGGTGCAGTGATCCGTGTGCAGTGATCCTGTGTAGAGTGATCTCTCTGTGTAGTGACCTGTGTGCAGTGATCTGTTTGTAATGATCTGTGTGAGTGTCTTGTACATGATCTTGTGCAGTGATCTGTGTAGTGATCTATGTGCAGTGATCTCTGTGCAGTGATCTGTGTGTAGTGATCCTCTGTGAAGTGATCTGTGTGTAGTGATCTGTGTGCAGTGGTCTCTCTGTGTAGTGATCTGTGTGCAGTGATCTGTATGATCTGTGTCCAGTGATCTGTGTGCAGTGATCCTGTATGAGTGATACCTTGTCTCGTGATTTGTAGAGTAATCTTGTGTAGTGATCTCTGTGCAGTGATCTGTGTGTATGATCTGTGTGCAGTATCTCCATGCTTGCAGTGATCTGTGTGCAGTGATCTATGTGTAGTGATCTGTGTGCAGTGATCTCTGTACAGTGATCTTGTGTAGTGATCTGTATGCAGTGATCTGTGTGAGTGATCTGTGTGTAGTGATCTTCTGCCAGTGATCTGTGTGCAGTGTCTGTGTGTATGATCTTGTGTAGTGATCTTGTGTAGTGATCTCTGTGGTAATCTGTGTAAGTGATCTCTCGTATGTCTTGTGCAGTGATTGTGTGCAGTGATCTCTCTGTCCAGTGATCTTTGTCCAGTGATCCTGTGTGCAGTGATCCTGTGTAGAGTGATCTCCTGTGAGTGATGATCTGTGTGCAGTGTCGTGATCTGTGTGCAGTGATCTTGTGCAGTGATCTTTGTCAGTGATCTGTGTATGATCCTGTGTGCAGTGATCCTGTGTAGTGATCTGTGTGCAGTGATCTCTCATGTGAGTGACTGTGTGCAGTGATCTTGTGTGCTGTGATCTGTGTGCAGTGATCTTGTCATGATCTTGTAGTGATCTTTGTGTGCAGTGATCTCTGTGTATGATCCTGTGTGCAGTGATCTGTTAGTGATCTCTCTAGTGACTTGCAGTGATCTGTGTGCAGTGATCTGTGAGTGATCTGTGTAAGTGATCCTCTGTAGTGATCTGTGTGCAGTGATCTTGTGCAGTGATCTCTCTGTCAGTGATCTTGTCCAGTGATCCTGTGTGCAGTGATCCTGTGTGCAGTGATCTGTGTGAGTGATCTCTCTGTGTGATCCTGTAGTGATCTGTGTGCAGTGATCTGTGTGCAGTGATCTGTGTGCAGTGATCTTTGTCAGTGATCTTTGTCAGTGATCCTGTGTGCAGTGATCCTGTGTGCAGTGATCCTGTGTGAGTGATCTCTGTGTAGTGATCCTGTGTGCAGTGATCTGTGTGCAGTGATCTGTGTGCAGTGATCTCTCTGTGCAGTGATCTGTGTCAGTGATCTGTGTGCAGTGATCCTGTGTGCAGTGATCCTGTGTGCAGTGATCCTGTGTAGTATCTCTTGTGAGTGATCTGTGTGCAGTGATCTTGTGCAGTGATCTGTGTCAGTGATCTGTCGTGTCAGTGATCTCTGTCAGTGATCTGTGTGCCAGTGATCCTTGTCAGTGATCTTGTGTAGTGATCTGTGTAGTGATCTGTGTAGGTGATCTCTTGTGAGTGATCCTGTGTGCAGTGATCTGTGTGAGTGATCTGTGTGCAGTGATCTTGTGCAGTGATCTTGTGCAGTGATCTTTGTCCAGTGATCCTGTGTGCAGTGATCCTGTGTGCAGTGATCCTGTGTAGAGTGTCTTCTTGTATGACCTGTGTGCAGTGATCTGTGTGAGTGGTCTGTGTGCAGTGATCTTGTCCAGTGATCCTGTGTATGATCCTGTGTGCAGTGATCCTGTTGATGATCCTTGTGAGTACCTGTGTATGACCTGTGTGCAGTGATCTTGATGATCTCTTGTCATGATCTTTGTATGATCTGTGTGCAGTGATCCTGTATGATCCTGTGTGAGTGATCCTTGTATGACCTGTGTGCAGTGATCTGGTATGATCTGTGTGAGTGGTTGTGTCAGTGATCTTCTGTGCAGTGATCTGTGTATGATCTTGTGCAGTGATCTCTCTGTATGATCTGTGTAGGATCCTCTGTGAGTGATCTGTGTATGATCTGTGTGCAGTGATCTCTTGTATGATCTGTGTGCAGTGATCTGTATGATCTGTGTCAGTGATCTGTGTGCAGTGATCCTGATGAAGTGATACTCCTATGATCCTTGTCAGTGATTGTATGAGTAATCTGTGTATGATCCTGTGCAGTGATCTTTGTATGATCTGTGTGCAGTCATCTCTGTGCAGTGATCTGTGTCAGTGATCTGTGTAGTGATCTGTGTGCAGTGATCTCTGTATGATCTGTTGTTGTGATCTTGTGTAGTGATCTGTGTGCAGTGATCTCCTGGATATCTGTGTGAGGATCTGTGTGCATATCTCCTGTCATGATCTGTGTGCAGTGACTGTGTATGATCTGTGTGCAGTGAGTACAGTGATCTGTGTTATGATCTGTGTGCAGTGATCTTGTATGATCTGTGTGCAGTGATCTCTGTGAGTGATCTGTGTATGATCTGTGTGCATATCCTGTGTCAGTGATCTATGTGTAGTGATCTGTGTGCAGTGATCCCTGTAAGGATCTGTGTGTGTGATCCATGTATGATCTTGTGCAGTGATCCCTGTATGATCTTGTGCAGTAATCTCTTTGTATGATCTGTGTGCAGTGATTCTCTGTGCGTGATTGTGTGTAGTGATTTTGTATGATCTGTGTGCAGTGATCCTCTGTAGTATCTGTTCAGTGATCCTTCCAATGATCTTGTATGATCCTGTGTGCAGTGATGTGAGTGATCCTGTATGATCTGTGTGCAGTGATCTGTATGATCTGTGTCATGATCTGTGTGCAGTGATCCTGTGAGTGATCTCTTATGATCCTTGTGCAGTGATTGTATAGATCTGTGTGAGTGATCCCTGTATGATCTGTGTGAGTGATCTTGGTATCCTGTGATGCGTGTGCTCTTGGTATGATCTGTGTGCAGTGATCTCTGTAGATCTGTGTGGTTGATCTGTGTAGTGATCTGTGTGCAGTGATCTCCTGTGCAGTGATCTTGTATGATCTGTGTGCAGTATCTCCCGTAGTGATCTGTGTGCAGTGATCTAGTATGATCTGTGTGCAGTGATCTCCTGTAAGTGATCTGTGTTAGTGATCTGTGTGCAGTGATCTTGTATGATCTGTGTGCAGTGATCTCTGTATGATCTGTGTGAGTGATCTTGTGCAGTCTTGTGCAGTGATCTTGTATGATCTGTGTGCAGTGACTCTGTATGATCTGTTTAGTGATCCCTGTGATGATCTTTGCAGTGATCTGGTATGATCCTTGTGCAGTCTCTGTATATCTGTGTGCAGTGATCTCGTATGATTGTGTGAGTGATTGTTGTATGATCTGTGTGCATGATCCTGTGATATCTGTGCAGTGATCCTCTTAATGATTAGTCAGTGACTGTGTGCAGTGATTTGTGTATATCGGAGTATCTGTGTGATGATCCCTATGATCCTGGCAGTGATCCTCTTATATCCGTGTGCAGTGATCTGTGTGCAGTGATTGTGTGTAGTGACCGTGTGCATGATCTCTGATGATCTGGTGCAGACTATATGATCCGGTCAGTGATTCTGTATATCTGTGTGCAGTGATTGTGTGCAGTGATTCGTATGATCTGTGTGCAGTGATCTGTGTCAGTGATCCTCTGTATGACCTGTGTCATGATTCCTGTAGATTGTGTGCATGATCTGTGTGCAGGTCCTCTGTATGATCCTGTGTGCAGTGATCCTCTGTATGATCCTGTGTGCAGTGATCTCTCTGTATGATCCTGTGTGCAGTGATCCTGTGTGCAGTGATCCTCTGTATGATCCTGTGTGCAGTGATCCTCTGTATGATCCTGTGTGCAGTGATCCTCCTGTATGATCCTGTGTGCAGTGATCCGTGTATGATCCGTGATGATCCTGTGTGCAGTGATCCTCTGTATGATCCTGTGTGCATGATCCTCTGTATGATCCTGTGTGCAGTGATCCTTGTATGATCCTGTGTGCAGTGATCCTCTGTATGATCCTGTGTGCAGTGATCCTCTGTTGACCTGTGTGCCAGTGATCTTCCTGTTGCATGACCTCTGTATGATCCTGGTGCAGTGATCCTCTGTATGATCCTGTGTGCAGTGATCCTCTGTATGATCCTGTGTGCAGTGATCCTTGTGATCCTGTGTGCAGTGATCCCTGTATGATCCTGTGTGCAGTGATCCTCTGTATGATCCTGTGTGCAGTGATCCTCTGTATGATCCTGTGTGCAGTGATCCTTGTATGATCCTGTGTGCAGTGATCCTCGTATGATCCGTGTGCAGTGATCCTCTGTATGATCCTCGCTGCAGTGATCCCTGTATGATCCTGTGTGCATGATCCTTCCGTCCCCGTCCTCCTCCCCCTCACACACCTGCGGCCCCTCCGTCCTCCTCCCCCTCACACACCTGCGGCCCCTCCGTCCTCCTCCCCCCTCACACACCTGCGGCCCCTCCGTCCCCGTCCTCCTCCCCCTCACACACCTGCGGCCCCTCCGTCCTCCTCCCCCCCTCACACACCTGCGGCCCCTCCGTCCCCGTCCTCCTCCCCCCTCACACACCTGCGGCCCCTCCGTCCCCGTCCTCCTCCCCCTCACACACCTGCGGCCCCTCCGTCCTCCTCCCCCTCCCACACCTGCGGCCCCTCCGTCCTCCTCCCCCCTCACACACCTGCGGCCCCTCCGTCCCCGTCCTCCTCCCCCTCACACACCTGCGGCCCCTCCGTCCCCGTCCTCCTCCCCCTCACACACCTGCGGCCCCTCCGTCCTCCTCCCCCTCCCACACCTGCGGCCCCTCCGTCCTCCTCCCCCTCCCACACCTGCGGCCCCTCCGTCCTCCTCCCCCTCCCACACCTGCGGCCCCTCCGTCCTCCTCCCCCCTCACACACCTGCGGCCCCTCCGTCCCTCCTCCCCCCTCACACACCTGCGGCCCCTCCGTCCTCCTCCCCCCTCACACACCTGCAGCCCCTCCGTCCCCGTCCTCGTCCTCCTCCCCCTCACACAACCTGCGGCCCCTCCGTCGTCCTCCATCCCCTCACACCTGCGGCCCCTCCGTCCCCGTCCTCCTCCCCTCACACACCTGCGGCCCCTCCGTCCTCCCTCCCCCTCACCACCTGCGGCCCCTCCGTCCCCGTCCTCCATCCCCCCACGCACCTGCGGCCCCTCCGTCGTCCTCCATCCCCCACGCACCTGCGGCCCCTCAGTCGTCCTCCATCCCCTCAGGCACCTGCGGCCCCTCCGTCGTCCTCCATCCCCTCACGCACCTGCGGCCCCTCCGTCGTCCTCCATCCCCTCACGCACCTGCGGCCCCTCAGTCGTCCTCCATCCCCTCAGCACCTGCGGCCCCTCCGTCGTCCTCCATCCCCTCAGGCACCTGCGGCCCCTCCGTCGTCCTCCATCCCCTCAGGCACCTGCGGCCCCTCCGTCCCCGTCCTCCATCCCCTCAGGCACCTGCGGCCCCTCCGTCCCCGTCCTCCATCCCCTCAGGCACCTGCGGCCCCTCCGTCGTCCTCCATCCCCTCAGCACCTGCGGCCCCTCCGTCCCCGTCCTCCATCCCCTCAGGCACCTGCGGCCCCTCCGTCCCCGTCCTCCATCCCCTCAGGCACCTGCGGCCCTCCGTCCGTCCTCCATCCCCTCAGGCACCTGCGGCCCCCCGGCTGTGTCCGTGTTTGCATTGATGGATCCCCATGTGTTGGTGTTGGGTTTGGTGGTCGTCTCAGGGGTCTCGCTTTGTGGCAGATGGTGCACTGAGGTGGGGTCCCCTGTGTGGGGCGCTGTGTAACCTACCCACCCCCCTTGTCTCTGCTGGGCTATTGCATTGTATTCACACCTCTCACTGTGGGCTCAGTCTTCACTACTGGAAGCAGTTTTGTTTCAGTGTATCAGGGAATGAAATCTGTGTTTCTATTGGTCGCCGCAGATTGGGGTCAGACTCACCCACTAACATGTGGCCAGAACTATTGGGTCCAGCGATGTCCTCCGCACTTGTATATTGCTTCGTCCCTTCCCCTGTGGTTCTCTGTACATGGGGGCGTACTCACCTGCGGCCGCTCCGTCCTCTGTACTCACCTGCGGCGCTCCGTCCTCTGTACATGGTGGTGGACACCAGCTCTCTGTTATTGTCCCTCAGGCCTCGGAGGTCCTCCGTCCCCTGTACTCACCTGCGGCCGCCTCCTGTCTCGCCCGCTGTACATGGTAGTGGACACCAGCTCTCTATTATTGTCCCTCAGCCTCGGAGGTCCTCCGTCCCCTGTACTCACCTGCGGCGCTCGTCCCCTGTACTCGTGGCCGCTTCGTCCCTGTACTCGGCCTGCGGAGCCTCCGTCCCCTGTACTCGCCTGCGGCCGCTCCGTCCCCTGTACATTGTCGCCTCAGGCCTCGTTTATGCCTCGGCCCGAGTCCCCTGTACTCCCTGCGCTGCGCCGCTCCGTCCTCTGTACATGGTGGTGGACACCAGCTCTCTATTATTGTCCCTCAGGCCTCGGAGGTCCTCCGTCCCCTGTACTCACCTGCGGCCGCTCCGTCCTCTGTACATGGTGGGACACCAGCTCTATTATTGTCCCTCAGTGCCTCGGAGGTCCTCGTCCCCTGTACTCACCTGCGGCCGCTCCTGTCCTCTGTACATGGTGGTGGACACCAGCTCTCTATTATTGTCCCTCAGGCCTCGGAGGTCCTCTGTCCCTCTGTACTCACCTGCGGCCGCTCCGTCCTCTGTACATGGTGGTGGACACCAGCTC
This sequence comes from Allobates femoralis, assembly GCA_033576535.1. Taxonomy (NCBI): domain Eukaryota; kingdom Metazoa; phylum Chordata; class Amphibia; order Anura; family Aromobatidae; genus Allobates; species Allobates femoralis. The sequence continues at coordinate 625,020,858 of JARQOC010000004.1, forward strand.
TATTATTGTCCCTCAGGCCTCGGAGGTCCTCCGTCCTCTGTACTCACCTGCGGCCGCTCCGTCCTCTGTACATGGTGGTGGACACCAGCTCTATTATTGTCCCTCAGGCCTCGGAGGTCCTCCGTCCCTGTACTCACCTGCGGCCGCTCCGTCCTCTGTACATGGTGGTGGACACCAGCTCTCTATTATTGTCCCTCAGGCCTCGGAGGTCCTCCGTCCCCTGTACTCACCTGCGGCCGCTCCGTCCTCTGTACATGGTGGTGGACACCAGCTCTCTATTATTGTCCCTCAGGCCTCGGAGGTCCTCCGTCCTCTGTACTCACCTGCGGCCGCTCCGTCCTCTGTACATGGTGGTGGACACCAGCCTCTATTATTGTCCCTCAGGCCTCGGAGGTCCTCCGTCCCCTGTACTCACCTGCGGCCGCTCCGTCCTCTGTACATGGTGGTGGACACCAGCTCTCTATTATTGTCCCTCAGGCCTCGGAGGTCCTCGTCCCCTGTACTCACCTGCGGCCGCTCCGTCCTCTGTACATGGTGTGGACACCAGCTCTCTATTATTGTCCCTCAGGCCTCGGAGGTCCTCCGTCCCCTGTACTCACCTGCGGCCGCTCCGTCCTCTGTACATGGTAGTGGACACCAGCTCTCTATTATTGTCCCTCAGGCCTCGGAGGTCCTCCGTCCCCTGTACTCACCTGCGGCCGCTCCGTCCCCTGTACATGGTGGTGGACACCAGCTCTCTATTATTGTCCCTCAGGCCTCGGAGGTCCTCCGTCCCCTGTACTCACCTGCGGCCGCTCCGTCCTCTGTACATGGTGGTGGACACCAGCTCTCTATTATTGTCCCTCAGGCCTCGGAGGTCCTCCGTCCCTGTACTCACCTGCGGCCGCTCCGTCCTCTGTACATGGTGGTGGACACCAGCTCTCTATTATTGTCCCTCAGGCCTCGGAGGTCCTCCGTCCCCTGTACTCACCTGCGGCCGCTCCGTCCTCTGTACATGGTGGTGGACACCAGCTCTCTATTATTGTCCCTCAGGCCTCGGAGGTCCTCCGTCCTCTGTACTCACCTGCGGCCGCTCTGTCCTCTGTACATGGTGGCTGACACCAGCTCTCTATTATTGTCCCTCAGGCCTCGGAGGTCCTCCGTCCTCTGTACTCACCTGCGGCCGCTCCGTCCTCTGTACATGGTGGCTTACACCAGCTCTCTATTATTGTCCCTCAGGCCTCGGAGGTCCTCCGTCCTCTGTACATGGTGGTGGACACCAGCTCTCTATTATTGTCCCTCAGGCCTCGGAGGTCCTCCGTCCCCTGTACTCACCTGCGGCCGCTCCGTCCTCTGTACATGGTGGTGGACACCGGCTCTCTATTATTGTCCCTCAGGCCTCGGAGCTCCGATGTTTATGTTGAAAAATACATATTGGCGCGTGTGAATAAAAAAATATTAATATGAAAGAAGTATTGGACACTTCATCAATTATTAAAGTAAATGTAATTTTAAAGATACAATTGATATGAAATTCTCCCAAGATGTCAGTAACAACCCATCCAATGAACACAGGCAAAGAAATCACCACAGATGTCCATAACTTATGTGTAATATTGAGAAAAGACCCAGGGAAAGTATTGAACACATTACTGAGATGTATTTAATCCTCGCTCTTCTCGGTTGTCGTGATGAAGCTCCATATGCCCCCTGTGGAGACACAGAGGTCACCATCTCCAGTCCCCCGGGCCACCAACAGTGCAGGTTTTCACGATTTCCTTAGCATTGCACTGGTGATAATTCCAACCCCTGTACAATACTAAGGAAATCCTGAAAACCTGGGCTGGAGATGGCGACCTCTGTGCTAGACTTACTTTCCTCCTTGGCGATATGTTTGGGGTCATTAGTGAAATGTCGCCCTCGTTTCATCTTCATCATCATCCTGGTAGATGGAGCAGATGTATCAAGAAACCAAGAACAGAAGAAATGGGGCACCGGTGCAGTCGGCTTATGGGCGCAGAAGTAAATGGAGCATATAGTCCAGGACACTGTGGTGCCGGTCCAACAAGCAAATACAGCATGAAATCTTGATAAAGAAAAGACGGCACTCACCGGTGTAGTTTTTCTTGCTTTATTGATGGTATCGCATCACTTAGTGCAGGGAGGGGGACAGTGCTGAGTGCCGTCTTTACTTTATCAAGAAAGTCCGGCTACATTTCCCCATTCATTCTTCCTTCAGTTATATGAAGTTTGTCAGTGCTGTATGCCGAAAATCTGCCGCCCACCACGACGTTCCCACCTCTGCTCTCCGCTGCCGCCCACCACAACGTTCCCACCTCTGCTCTCCGCTGCCGCCCACCACGACGTTCCCACCTCTGCTCTCCGCTGCCGCCCACCTCCGCTCTCCGCTGCCGCCCACCTCCGCTCTCCGCTGCCGCCCCCCACCACGGCATTGCCACCTCCGCTCTTTTCTGCCCGCCCACCACGATGTTCCCACCTCCGCTCTTCACTGCCGCCCACCACGACGTTCCCACCTCTGCTCTCCGCTGCTGCCCACCACGACGTTCCCACCTCTGCTCTCCGCTGCCGCCCACCTCCGCTCTCCGCTGCCGCCCCACCTCCGCTCTCCGCTGCCGCCCCCCACCACGGCATTGCCACCTCCGCTCTTTTCTGCCCGCCCACACACGATGTTCCCACCTCCGCTCTTCACTGCCGCCCACCACGACGTTCCCACCTCTGCTCTCCGCTGCTGCCCACCACGACGTTCCCACCTCTGCTCTCCGCTGCCGCCCACCTCCGCTCTCCGCTGCCGCCCACCTCCGCTCTCCGCTGCCGCCCCCCACCACGGCATTGCCACCTCCGCTCTTTTCTGCCCGCCCACCACGATGTTCCCACCTCCGCTCTTCACTGCCGCCCACCACGACGTTCCCACCTCTGCTCTCCGCTGCTGCCCACCACGACGTTCCCACCTCTGCTCTCCGCTGCCGCCCCACCTCCGCTCTCCGCTGCCGCCCACCTCCGCTCTCCGCTGCCGCCCCCCACCACGGCATTGCCACCTCCGCTCTTTTCTGCCCGCCCACCACGATGTTCCCACCTCCGCTCTTCACTGCCGCCCACCACGACGTTCCCACCTCTGCTCTCCGCTGCTGCCCACCACGACGTTCCCACCTCTGCTCTCCGCTGCCGCCCACCTCCGCTCTCCGCTGCCGCCCACCTCCGCTCTCCGCTGCCGCCCCCCACCACGGCATTGCCACCCTCCGCTCTTTTCTGCCCGCCCACCACGATGTTCCCACCTCCGCTCTTCACTGCCGCCCACCACGACGTTCCCACCTCTGCTCTCCGCTGCTGCCCACCACGACGTTCCCACCTCTGCTCTCCGCTGCCGCCCACCTCCGCTCTCCGCTGCCGCCCACCTCCGCTCTCCGCTGCCGCCCCCCACCACGGCATTGCCACCTCCGCTCTTTTCTGCCCGCCCACCACGATGTTCCCACCTCCGCTCTTCACTGCCGCCCACCACGACGTTCCCACCTCTGCTCTCCGCTGCTGCCCACCACGACGTTCCCACCTCTGCTCTCCGCTGCCGCCCACCTCTGCTCTCCGCTGCCGCCCACCTCTGCTCTCCGCTGCCGCCCACCTCCGCTCTCCGCTGCCGCCCACCTCCGCTCTCCGCTGCCGCCCCCCACCACGGCATTGCCACCTCCGCTCTTTTCTGCCCGCCCACCACGATGTTCCCACCTCCGCTCTTCACTGCCGCCCACCACGACGTTCCCACCTCTGCTCTCCGCTGCTGCCCACCACGACGTTCCCACCTCTGCTCTCCGCTGCCGCCCACCTCCGCTCTCCGCTGCCGCCCACCTCCGCTCTCCGCTGCCGCCCCCCACCACGGCATTGCCACCTCCGCTCTTTTCTGCCCGCCCACCACGATGTTCCCACCTCCGCTCTTCACTGCCGCCCACCACGACGTTCCCACCTCTGCTCTCCGCTGCTGCCCACCACGACGTTCCCACCTCCGCTCTCCGCTGCCGCCCACCTCCGCTCTCCGCTGCCGCCCACCTCCGCTCTCCGCTGCCGCCCCCCACCACGGCATTGCCACCTCCGCTCTTTTCTGCCCGCCCACCACGATGTTCCCACCTCCGCTCTTCACTGCCGCCCACCACGATGTTCCCGCCTCTGCTCTCCGCTGCCGCCCACCTCCGTGCTCCGCTGCCGCCCACCTCCGCTCTCCGCTGCCGCCCACCACCACGACGTTGCCGCCTCCGCTCTTCGCAGGTATTGCTGTTTTTGGCTTTTGGCCTAGTTCACGTTGGTCTGATCTCACCAGACTATATTCTCCGGTATTTCACACACTTGTTGAGTAAACGCTCTTGATCCTGCTTTTTGTTCAGCAGTGGAGTCTTCTATGTGTAGCACCCCTTCAATCCACTGCTGGGGGCCGGGGGTGTGTGGTTCTCGCCTTGATATGGTGCAGCCTCCACCTTAATCTTGTTCGGATCTACAGGGAGGCAGAAGGGTCTTTGTCTTCTGCTAGGGGTGACTCGGGAACCCCCAGTCCATGCTCCGTCCACATTCACAAGAGATGAGGTTACAAATCTTCATTATTTACAGGAGGAAGAGAAGTGGCAATAACGGGGGATAGCAAGTGACAGTGACCAGGTAATGTAATATGCAATATTACACGGAGCTACAAGAGGCGCTGTGCAATACTCCTGAATGTTAGAGATGAATCTTCCTCCCTGTCACTCTGCCCTCCAGCTTACACATGATGTAACCCCTGTATGTGCCCAGACTGGACCCTCATACCCGCGATATGAACTTATTGTGTCCAGCGCTGGCCTCCTACTGACACCGGGAGGCTGCTGATTACATACACCTGGTAGACGACCTGTGCATATTGCAGACGTCTCGCGAGACATCGGCACCGTTCAATGCACCGCGGTCCCCTGCTCCACTGCGCAGGCGCGTGAATGCGGCTGTCACTCACCGCGCTGGCCAGAGGAGGGGCGGGAAATATGAAAACTGCAGGGTGGGATAAGCACCTCGGAGGTGCGACAAGGACATCACCCCCCAGGTCTAAACAGCAGCCTCCCCGTCTCCAAGAGGGCAGATCTGTCTGCTGAGTGCAGATAGCCAGGAGCAGTCACTATAGTGGTTTGCTGGTGTGTTCGGCTCACCTCGGGCTGTAGATTATAGCTGTTTGGCGTGTTCGGCTCACCTCGGGGCTGTAGATTATAGCGGATTGCTGGTGTGTTCGGCTCACCTCGGGGCTGTAGATTATAGCTGTTTGGCGTGTTCGGCTCACCTTGGGGCTGTAGATTATAGCTGTTTGCTGGTGTGTCCGGCTCACCTCGGGGCTGTAGATTATAGCTGTTTGCTGGCGTGTCCGGCTCACCTCGGGGCTGTAGATTAGAGCTGTTTGCTGGCGTGTCCGGCTCACCTCGGGGCTGTAGATTATAGCTGTTTGCTGGTGTGTCCGGCTCACCTCGGGGCTGTAGATTATAGCTGTTTGCTGGCGTGTCCGGCTCACCTCGGGCTGTAGATTAGAGCTGTTTGCTGGCGTGTCCGGCTCACCTCGGGGCTGTAGATTAGAGCTGTTTGCTGGCGTGTCCGGCTCACCTCGGGGCTGTAGATTAGAGCTGTTTGCTGGCGTGTCCGGCTCACCTCGGGGCTGTAGATTAGAGCTGTTTGCTGGCGTGTCCGGCTCACCTCGGGGCTGTAGATTAGAGCTGTTTGCTGGCGTGTCCGGCTCACCTCGGGGCTGTAGATTAGAGCTGTTTGCTGGCGTGTCCGGCTCACCTCGGGGCTGTAGATTAGAGCTGTTTGCTGGCGTGTCCGGCTCATCTCGGGGCTGTAGATTAGAGCTGTTTGCTGGCGTGTTTGGCTCACCTCGGGGCTGTAGATTAGAGCTGTTTGCTGGCGTGTCCGGCTCACCTCGGGGCTGTAGATTAGAGCTGTTTGCTGGCGTGTCCGGCTCACCTCGGGGCTGTAGATTATAGCGGTTTGCTGGCGTGTTCGGCTCACCTCGGGGCTGTAGATTAGAGCTGTTTGCTGGTGTGTCCGGCTCACCTCGGAGCTGTTTGCTGGCGTGTCCGGCTCACCTCGGGGCTATAGATTATAGCTGTTTGCTGGTGTGTCCGGCTCACCTCGGAGCTGTTTGCTGGCGTGTCCGGCTCACCTCGGGGCTGTAGATTAGAGCTGTTTGCTGGCGTGTTTGGCTCACCTCGGGGCTGTAGATTAGAGCTGTTTGCTGGCGTGTCCGGCTCACCTCGGGGCTGTAGATTAGAGCTGTTTGCTGGCGTGTCCGGCTCACCTCGGGGCTGTAGATTATAGCGGTTTGCTGGCGTGTTCGGCTCACCTCGGGCTGTAGATTAGAGCTGTTTGCTGGTGTGTCCGGCTCACCTCGGAGCTGTTTGCTGGCGTGTCCGGCTCACCTCGGGGCTGTAGATTATAGCTGTTTGCTGGTGTGTCCGGCTCACCTCGGAGCTGTTTGCTGGCGTGTCCGGCTCACCTCGGGGCTGTAGATTAGAGCTGTTTGCTGGCGTGTCCGGCTCATCTCGGGGCTGTAGATTAGAGCTGTTTGCTGGCGTGTTTGGCTCACCTCGGGGCTGTAGATTAGAGCTGTTTGCTGGCGTGTCCGGCTCACCTCGGGGCTGTAGATTATAGCTGTTTGCTGGCGTGTCCGGCTCACCTCGGGGCTGTAGATTATAGCTGTTTGCTGGTGTGTCCGGCTCACCTCGGAGCTGTTTGCTGGCGTGTCCGGCTCACCTCGGGGCTGTAGATTAGAGCTGTTTGCTGGCGTGTCCGGCTCACCTCGGGGCTGTAGATTAGAGCTGTTTGCTGGCGTGTCCGGCTCACCTCGGGGCTGTAGATTAGAGCTGTTTGCTGGCGTGTCCGGCTCACCTCGGGGCTGTAGATTAGAGCTGTTTGCTGGCGTGTCCGGCTCACCTCGGGGCTGTAGATTATAGCTGTTTGCTGGCGTGTCCGGCTCACCTCGGGGCTGTAGATTAGAGCTGTTTGCTGGCGTGTTTGGCTCACCTCGGGGCTGTAGATTATAGCGGTTTGCTGGCGTGTTTGGCTCACCTCGGGGCTGTAGATTATAGCGGTTTGCTGGCGTGTCCGGCTGACCTCGGAGCTGTAGATGCCGCCTCGTCACAACAATGAATGTTCCTAGTTCTGTTGGACGAGAATGAGACAACCTTATAGGTTTTGATTACTGAAGTCAGGAAAATGGTAGCCCTGCAGAGGGTGAAATCTGTGTCAGAACAAGGAGATGTGCAGCACCCAGGGCATGCTATAATGGTGCTGGGGACCCTGCGGGTCTTTATCTGGTGGGCGTTGGGCACTGGGCCCTCTGGTGGGCCCTCTGCTGGGCGGCGGGCCCTCTGGTGGGCCCTCTGCTGGGCGGCGGGCCCTCTGGTGGGCCCTCTGCTGGGCGGCGGGCCCTCTGCTGGGCGGCGGGCCCTCTCCCTCTGCTGGGCGGCGGGCCCTCTGCTGGGCGGCGGGCCCTCTCCCTCTGCTGGGCGGCGGGCCCTCTGCTGGGCGGCGGGCCCTCTGCTGGGCGGCGGGCCCTCTGCTGGGCGGCGGGCCCTCTGCTGGGCCCTCTGCTGGGCGGCGGGCCCTCTGCTGGGCCCTCTGCTGGGCGGCGGGCCCTCTGCTGGGCCCTCTGCTGGGCGGCGGGCCCTCTGCTGGGCCCTCTGCTGGGCGGCGGGCCCTCTGGTGGGCCCTCTGCTGGGCGGCGGGCCCTCTGGTGGGCCCTCTGCTGGGCGGCGGGCCCTCTGGCGGGTTCTGGACCCTCTGCAGGGCCCGGTGGTGGGCCCTGTGGTGGGCGCTGGGCCCTCTGCCGGGCCCTGGACCCTCTGCAGGGCCCTGTGGTGGGCCCTGTGGTGGGCGCTGGGCCCTCTGCCGGGCCCTGGACCCTCTGCCGGGCCCTGTGGTGGGCCCTCTGGTGGGCGGCGGGAGCTTTGCCTCTACAGGCGGCTCCTCTGTGTACACATTCTGGGGTGGGTTACGTGTTCTCTATTCCTGGTTGATGTCCCGGCTCTTACGCAGGACGGGTCATAAATTCCTTGGTGATTGTTCCACCTTCTCCCGTTGTGACACTTTCTCAGTCCTCGGTGGTTGTGACTACGCCCGGCTCCCTCTGGCAGCAGACGGTGAGTTTTCTGACTTCTCTCCTATTTTGGAGCTTTTCCTTTACAATCTGGGTCCTCGTGTGTTTTTCTCTTCAGAATAGGTGTGTGGCCCCCAGATGGTCGCCAGTCTTACAGACAGTAAGGGCCCCCCCATTCCCTGACTGGCTGGTGCTGTACGTGGGTCGGGAGTCTGTATATAGAGTATACGATGTGTTGTGCTCCAGGAGGTGATCGCTGGGATCATATCTACACTTGTGTGTCTCTAATGTTAAGAGAAAGGCCAGTGACGGGCCTGCTTCACACGTCTGTGCCTCCAGCACGTGGTGTCCGTGGTACCGCATGGATCATGTCTCCGTATGGAGCAGACGTGTGTCCCTGGGCTCCACATTGTGACATGTCCGTTTTTTTTACTGGCATCACGGACTGCTTTTGGCCCAAAATGTCCTGCACACGGATGTTCAGCATGTGACATCCATGTGCACAGAACTAGAGCCTGGAGTTTGGACCGCTGCTTCTCTCCATTCCTGGAGCCGCTCATTATTCTCATCTAATATTCATCTCGCTGAGCCGCACAGCGGCCGGCAGAGAGAGGGGCAGCAGCGCTGGAGGGAGGTGAGTCTATAATGACAGGCTGTGTGTGATCGACAGATAGTACAGACAGCAAACGTATGTGACAGACAAGTCCATGTGTTGCACGGATGTGTGAACCAGGCCTCAGAGGACTGAGGGGACGGGCTCCTCCGGGGCGGGACGGGCTCCTCCGGGGCGGGACGGGCTCCTCCGCAGCGGGAGTTGGCAGGACGGGCTCCTCCACGGCGGGGCGGGCTCCTCCGCGGCGGGAGTTGGCGGGACGGGCTCCTCCGCGGCGGGACGGGCTCCTCCGCGGCGGGGCGGGCTCCTCCGCGGCGGGGCGGGCTCCTCCGCGGCGGGGCGGGCTCCTCCGCGGCGGGGCGGGCTCCTCCGCGGCGGGGCGGGCTCCTCCGCGGCGGGGCGGGCTCCTCCGCGGCGGGGCGGGCTCCTCCGCGGCGGGGCGGGCGGGCTCCTCCGCGGCGGGGCGGGCTCCTCCGCGGCGGGGCGGGCTCCTCCGCGGCGGGGCGGGCGGGCTCCTCCGGGGCGGGCGGGCTCCTCCGCGGCGGGGCGGGCTCCTCCGCGGCGGGGCGGGCTCCTCCGCGGCGGGGCGGGCTCCTCCGCGGCGGGAGTTGGCGGGGCGGGCTCCTCCGCGGCGGGAGTTGGCGGGGCGGGCTCCTCCGCGGCGGGAGTTGGCGGGGCGGGCTCCTCCGCGGCGGGGCGGGCTCCTCCTCGGTGGGAGTTGGCGGGACGGGCTCCTCCGCGGCGGGGCGGGCTCCCCGCGGCGGGGCGGGCTCCGGCGGGGCGGGCTCCTCCGCGGCGGGGCGGGCTCCGGCGGGGCGGCCTCCTCCTCGGCGGGAGTTGGCGGGGCGGGCTCCTCCTCGGCGGGAGTTGGCGGGGCGGGCTCCTCCGCGGCGGGAGTTGGCGGGGCGGGCTCCTCCTTGGCGGGGCGGGCTCCTCCGCGGCGGCAGTTGGCGGGGCTGGCTCCTCCGCGGCGGGAGTTGGCGGGGCGGGCTCCTCCTCGGCGGGAGTTGGCGGGGCGGGCTCCTCCGCGGCGGGAGTTGGCGGGGCGGGCTCTCTGGGCTTTTCATTATTTTATTCTCCAATTCTATATCAGTGACCCCTGGACAAGGTCCTGGATCTGTCACACCCGGAGCCCGATCCTCCCTGACAGTGTGAGAGATGCCGCAGAGTCCCCATAAATCCCCAGCAGTGGAGTGTAGTAGAGATAACGCTGTGACGGCCGGAGGAGAACGCGCCCCAGGGAGGCATCTCATGCATGTCTCATCATGACGCACTCTCTGGACTCTCCGGGACACCCGGGGTAATCATCATCCAGGAAACATTCACTAGAGGACAAAGGCCGCAGCCTGCGAGGACGGAGACACCTGACTATAGGCTCCATGTCTGGTAATGGCCGGACACAGTGTAAGGGGCAAATAGAGGCACCCACCCTTCTGCCCTACAGATACTATATGACCCACCCGCCCCTTTTGTTGTGCTGCTCCCCCCCCATTGCACCTGTCCCATGCCCCCAGTCCAGCTTTTCTCTCTCTCTCTCCAGACCTGCCTCCCTCCTTAATCCTTCTCCCCCCTTTCTTGGTGCCTCCCACCCCGTCTTCCCTTTGCGTCCCCCCCTGGATCCCTGATGATACAAGACATGAGCCTGTTCTCTGCAGGTGGAGGTCCCTGTAGAGCCACATTTTGGAGCCTCTTTCGGAGGCTGTTCCCTGTTTTCTGGCCTCTGTGGTTGACTCCTCATTGACGCCCAGTGTTCTCTGTGTGTTTGCTGTGTGGCTCCATTGTTATACAGCTGTGCTTTGTTCTGCTGTTATCACCCATGTGTGTGCAATTCAGATAAGAGCATGGAGGAAGGAAAATATGACCGTCCATATCCTGTGCCTCCATCATCAGGAGTATGAGGGGGAGCACACGACCGTCCTCCATCATCAGGAGTATGAGGGGGAGCACACGACCGTCCTCCATCATCAGGAGTATGAGGGGGAGCACACGACCGGCCTCCATCATCAGGAGTATGAGGGGGAGCACACGACCGGCCTCCATCATCAGGAGTATGAGGGGGAGCACACGACCGGCCTCCATCATCAGGAGTATGAGGGGGAGCACACGACCGGCCTCCATCATCAGGAGTATGAGGGGGAGCACACGACCGGCCTCCATCATCAGGAGTATGAGGGGGAGCACACGACCGGCCTCCATCATCAGGAGTATGAGGGGGAGCACGCGACCGGCCTCCATCATCAGGAGTATGAGGGGGAGCACACGACCGGCCTCCATCATCAGGAGTATGAGGGGGAGCACCGCGACCGGCCTCCATCATCAGGAGTATGAGGGGAGCACACGACCGGCCTCCATCATCAGGAGTATGAGGGGGAGCACGCGACCGGCCTCCATCATCAGGAGTATGAGGGGGAGCACGCGACCGGCCTCCATCATCAGGAGTATGAGGGGGAGCACATGACCGGCCTCCATCATCAGGAGTATGAGGGGGAGCACATGACCGGCCTCCATCATCAGGAGTATGAGGGGAGCACACGACCGGCCTCCATCATCAGGAGTATGAGGGGGAGTACACGACCGGCCTCCATCATCAGGAGTATGAGGGGAGCACACGACCGGCCTCATCCTGTGCCTCCATCATCAGGAGTATGAGGGGAGCACACGACCGTCCTCCATCATCAGGAGTATGAGGGGAGCACACGACCGTCCTCCATCATCAGGAGTATGAGGGGGAGCACACGACTGGCCTCCATCATCAGGAGTATGAGGGAGCACACGACCGGCCTCCATCATCAGGAGTATGAGGGGGAGCACGCGACCGGCCTCCATCATCAGGAGTATGAGGGGGAGCACGCGACCGGCCTCCATCATCAGGAGTATGAGGGGGAGCACATGACCGGCCTCCATCATCAGGAGTATGAGGGGGAGCACATGACCGGCCTCCATCATCAGGAGTATGAGGGGGAGCACACGACCGGCCTCCATCATCAGGAGTATGAGGGGAGTACACGACCGGCCTCCATCATCAGGAGTATGAGGGGAGCACACGACCGGCCTCATCCTGTGCCTCCATCATCAGGAGTATGAGGGGAGCACACGACCGTCCTCCATCATCAGGAGTATGAGGGGAGCACACGACCGTCCTCCATCATCAGGAGTATGAGGGGGAGCACACGACTGGCCTCCATCATCAGGAGTATGAGGGGGAGCACACGACTGGCCTCCATCATCAGGAGTATGAGGGGGAGCACACGACCGTCCTCCATCATCAGGAGTATGAGGGGGAGTACACGACCGTCCTCCATCATCAGGAGTATGAGGGGGAGCACACGACTGGCCTCCATCATCAGGAGTATGAGGGGAGCACACGACCGGCCTCCATCATCAGGAGTATGAGGGGGAGCACACGACTGGCCTCCATCATCAGGAGTATGAGGGGAGCACACGACTGGCCTCCATCATCAGGAGTATGAGGGGGAGCACACGACCGGCCTCCATCATCAGGAGTATGAGGGGGAGCACACGACCGGCCTCCATCATCAGGAGTATGAGGGGGAGCACACGACCGGCCTCCATCATCAGGAGTATGAGGGGAGCACACGACTGGCCTCCATCATCAGGAGTATGAGGGGGAGCACACGACCGGCCTCCATCATCAGGAGTATGAGGGGGAGCACACGACCGGCCTCCATCATCAGGAGTATGAGGGGGAGCACACGACCGGCCTCATCCTGTGCCTCCATCATCAGGAGTATGAGGGGGAGCACACGACCGGCCTCCATCATCAGGAGTATGAGGGGGAGCACACGACCGGCCTCCATCATCAGGAGTATGAGGGGAGCACACGACCGGCCTCCATCATCAGGAGTATGAGGGAGCACACGACCGTCCTCCATCATCAGGAGTATGAGGGGGACACACGACTGGCCTCCATCATCAGGAGTATGAGGGGAGCACACGACCGGCCTCCATCATCAGGAGTATGAGGGGGAGCACACGACCGTCCTCCATCATCAGGAGTATGAGGGGGAGTACACGACCGTCCTCCATCATCAGGAGTATGAGGGGGAGTACACGACCGTCCTCCATCATCAGGAGTATGAGGGGGAGCACACGACTGGCCTCCATCATCAGGAGTATGAGGGGAGCACACGACCGGCCTCCATCATCAGGAGTATGAGGGGGAGCACACGACTGGCCTCCATCATCAGGAGTATGAGGGGAGCACACGACTGGCCTCCATCATCAGGAGTATGAGGGGGAGCACACGACCGGCCTCCATCATCAGGAGTATGAGGGGGAGCACACGACTGGCCCCCTCCTGTGCCCCCGTTATCTGGAGTTGGGGTTCATGTGACCGGCCTAACCTGTACCTCTGTGTGAGGCTCCCCTGGGTTGAGGCTGGGTGGAGGATGTGGGTTCGGGGGTCTTGCAGTGAGAGGTTTCCATGGTGATGGAGGCTCCTGGCGGCCATGTTTGTCAGCTCCACCTGTATGGTCAGGACACAGCTTAGTCAGAGCTGGGCAGGTCCCGGATGGTGACTGTCAGCTCCTGTGGTCAGACCCCTCTCACACCATCCATCAGTCTATGAGGAGGAGGAGGCCTGGCTGTACTGTGACAGCGTTCTGCCCATAAGCTGCCATCTGTCATCGCTTCTGTTTGGTTTCGGGATATTGGCAGGAATACAATCCTTTATAGAGTAAAGATGACGGAGGCAGAAAGAACAACCTGCCATTGTGTGACAGCAGACACTGCTGTGGGGGAGGGAGAGCAGGTGGCAGTGCCGCAGCTACCAACAAGGGGCATCACCCGGACTGGCCACCGAGGAGTGGGGGGGCATCACCTGGCCTGGCCACCGGGGAGTGGGGGGGCATCACCCGGACTGGCCACCGGGGAGTGGGGGGGCATCACCCGGACTGGCCACCGGGGAGTGGGGGGGCATCACCCGGACTGGCCACCGGGGAGTGGGGGGGCATCACCCGGACTGGCCACCGGGGAGTGGGGGGGCATCACCCGGACTGGCCACCGGGGAGTGGGGGGGCATCACCCGGACTGGCCACCGGGGAGTGGGGGGGCATCACCCGGACTGGCCACCGGGGGATGGGGGGGGGGGGCATCTCCCGGCCTGGCCACCTTTGGGGTAGATGCAGAAGAGAGTGACAGTTGACAGTGCTGGGAAGGCCGTCAGGAAGGACAGGCCTGACAGCACAGCCGACAGGAGGGTGCCCCATCTCTAAGTGGGGGCCCAGGACAGCAGGCAACAGGCCAGAACTGGTAGGAGCCGGCTGGTCACGTTGAGGGAAACACTGGCAACACGGACAGCCGAGGTGGCCAGGGGTTTAGCCCTGACTGCAAACCGACGAGCTGCAGGCACAACAGAACCGGGTTGCTGACAGCCCCACAGAGGTAACCCCACCCAGGACCAAAAGACGGTTATACACTAGAGGTGGAGGACTGAACCACGGTGGCGGGGGGGAAAATTGTGCATTCCTGCTGTTCCCGCCTGCACCGGTACAAGTCAAGTTGAGCCTACTAGATACAGACTGCAGGACTGGCAGGTGATCTCTGCAAGGGTGGGAAAGACTGAGAAGGTAAGGAGGAGACCCTGAATGACTTAAGAGAGGACATCTAGAGACTCCATAAGGGGGACCCTCAGCTGGCAACATCCACCCAGTAAACCAAACTGTACCGTGTCTTGTTTATGCCATCAGCCGGTACCATTAAAGTGGAGTTAAAGTTGAATTGGACTCGGTTATCCTTATGGCGGTGCCCAGAGGGCTCAGTATCAGCAGCAGCTCAGCAGAGGGGTAAGAAATGCAACACCATCATCACCATTACTGCCCTCCCTCACCATCTTCCATCCCCGCTGCCCTGAGGTAAAGCTCCACCTGTAGGGAGCTGGACTACTCTCTGCTGCACCCACCATCACCTCAGCGGCCGGCTTGCAACGCCGGTACCTATATTACCGGGAACTACAGGTGGCGTCACGATCCCCTGTAAATAATCCCTTTATCACTTATCCATCATCTACATCTACCCCAGTTGATCACCAGGGCACGGCATCGGGATCCTGTCCATCTGTGACTCCCTATTCAACAGACCCTTCTGCCCCTGGCCGTATCCGCATCACCCGGACCGGCCACCGGGGGAGTAAATTTGGGTCAGCTAGGGTGTGATTTCTTTCCCTTTGTGGATTGGATGGGTTGTTACCAACATCTGGTGAGAAATTCATGTCACTAGCAGCTTTAAGAATAGAATTAGTGACCTGTTCAAAACTTGGTGTGGGTAGGGGTAGGGGTAGGGGTATAGGTGCGGGTGTGGCTACCGTCATGGTTTTGTCACCCTTGAAATTGTTCTTGAATGAAGTATTTGTCACGAGATGATCACAATTCCCCGCGCTTGTTATACACAGGATTTATATTGACCTTCTCTCCGGCTCCTACTTCAGTCATCACCTGGAGGATGGAATCCATCTTGTAGAGGTTCCCATAGGTGCTGAGCGTTTGTTAGCTTTTACCTTCGCTACACGATAACTCGGCCCAATCCATCTCCATTAGGTTGTGGTTGGTAATAGTGGAGGCCGTGTCCTCTGAGGCAGCCTCCATCCCTCTCCTTGGTTATATCTCTCACATTCTGACTCCTCATAGTACAGTATATATATAATATCCAGCCCTTGTTACCCAGTCCATACCAGTTGCTTATGGTTTCCTGTCCTGACTATTGCTTTCTTCTTGTTTGTGGTCCTCGGTAGTGGCTTCCTCTTGTTTTGGTCCTCAGTTGTGACTTCTCCTTCGCGTCCTCAGTAGTGGCTTCTTCTTGTTTGTGGTCCTCAGTAGTGGCTTCTTCTTGTTTGTGGTCCTCGGTAGTGGCTTCTTCTTGTTTGTGTTCCTCGGTAGCGGCTTCTTCTCGTTTGTGGTCCTCAGTAGTGTCTTCTTGTTTGTGGTCCTCAGTAGTGACTTCTTCTTGTTTGTGTTCCTCAGTAGTGGCTTCTTCTTGTTTGTGGTCCTCAGTAGTGGCTTCTTCTTGTTTGTGTTCCTCAGTAGTGGCTTCTTCTTGTTTGTGGTCCTCGGCAGTGGCTTCTTCTCGTTTTTGGTCCTCGGTAGCGGCTTCTTCTTGTCTGTGGTCCTCAGTAGTGTCTTCTCGTTTGTGGTCCTCGGTAGCGGCTTCTTCTTGTTTGTGGTCCTCAGTAGAGGTATCTTCTTGTTTGTGGTCCTCAGTAGTGGCTTTTTCTCGTTTGTGGTCCTCGGTAGCGGCTTCTTCTCGTTTGTGGTCCTCAGTAGTGGCTTCTTCTTGTTTGTGGTCCTCAGTGGTGGCTTCTTCTTGTTTGTGATCCTCAGTAGTGGCTTCTTCTTGTTTGTGGTCCTCAGTGGTGGCTTCTTCTTCGCGTCCTCAGTAGTGGCTTCTTCTCGTTTGTGTTCCTCGGTAGCGGCTTCTCCTTCGCGTCCTCAGTAGTGGCTTCTTCTTGTTTGTTGTCCTCAGTAGTGGCTTCTTCTTGTTTGTTGTCCTCAGTAGTGGCTTCTTCTTGTTTGTGGTCCTCAGTAGTGGCTTTTTCTTGTTTGTGGTCCTCAGTAGTGGCTTCTTCTTGTTTGTGGTCCTCAGTAGAGGTATCTTCTTGTTTGTGGTCCTCAGTAGTGGCTTCTTCTTGTTTGTGGTCCTCAGTAGAGGTATCTTCTTGTTTGTGGTCCTCAGTAGTGGCTTCTTCTTGTTTGTTGTCCTCAGTAGTGGCTTCGTCTTGTTTGTGGTCCTCAGTAGTGGCTTCTTCTTGTTTGTGGTCCTCAGTAGAGGTATCTTCTTGTTTGTTATCCTCAGTAGTGGCTTCGTCTTGTTTGTGGTCCTCAGTAGTGGCTTTTTCTCGTTTGTGGTCCTCGGTAGCGGCTTCTTCTCGTTTGTGGTCCTCAGTAGTGGCTTCTTCTTGTTTGTGGTCCTCAGTGGTGGCTTCTTCTTGTTTGTGATCCTCAGTAGTGGCTTCTTCTTGTTTGTGGTCCTCAGTGGTGGCTTCTTCTTCGCGTCCTCAGTAGTGGCTTCTTCTCGTTTGTGTTCCTCGTAGCGGCTTCTTCTTGTTTGTGGTCCTCAGTAGTGGCTTCTTCTTGTTTGTGATCCTCAGTAGTGGTTTCTTCTTGTTTGTGGTCCTCAGTAGTGGCTTCTTCTCGTTTGTGGTCCTCATTAGTGGCTTCTTCTCGTTTGTGGTCCTCGGTAGCGGCTTCTTCTCGTTTGTGTTCCTCAGTAGAGGCTTCTTCTTGTCTGTGGTCCTCGGTAGTGGCTTCCTATTGTTTGTGGTCCTCAGTAGTGGCTTCTTCTTGTTTGTGGTCCTCAGTGGTGGCTTCTCCTTCGCGTCCTCAGTAGTGGCTTCTTCTCGTTTGTGTTCCTCAGTAGTGGCTTCTTCTCGTTTGTGTTCCTCAGTAGTGGCTTCTTCTCGTTGTGTTCCTCAGTAGTGGTTTCTTCTCGTTTGTGTTCCTCAGTAGTGGCTTCTTCTTGTTTGTGTTCCTCAGTAGTGGCTTCTTCTTGTTTGTGTTCCTCAGTAGTGGCTTCTTCTTGTTTGTGGTCCTCAGTAGTTTCTTCTTGTTTGTGGTCCTCGGTAGCGGCTTCTTCGAGTTTGTGGTCCTCGGTAGTGTCTTCTTCTTGTTTGTGGTCCTCAGTAGTGGCTTCTTCTCGTTTGTGTTCCTCAGTAGTGGTTTCTTCTTCGCGTCCTCTGTAGTGACTTCCTCTTGTTTGTGGTCCTCAGTAGTGGCTTCTTCTCGTTTGTGTTCCTCAGTAGTGGCTTCTTCTTGTTTGTGGTCCTCGGTAGCGGCTTCTTCTAGTTTGTGGTCCTCGGTAGTGTCTTCTTCTTGTTTTAGTCCTCAGTAGTGGCTTCTTCTCGTTTGTGTTTCTCAGTAGTGGCTTCTTCTTGTTTGTGGTCCTCAGTAGCGGCTTCTTCTTGTTTGTGGTCCTCAGTAGCGGCTTCTTCTTGTTTGTGGTCCTCGGTAGCGGCTTCTTGTTTGTGGTCCTCAGTAGCGGCTTCTTCTTGTTTGTGGTCCTCGGTAGCGGCTTCTTCTTGTTTGTGGTCCTCAGTAGTGGCTTCTTCTCGTTTGTGGTCCTCGGGAGCGGCTTCTCCTTCGCGTCCTCAGTAGTGGCTTCTTCTTGTTTGTTCTCCTCAGTAGTGGCTTCTTCTTGTTTGTTCTCAGTAGTGGCGTCTTCTTGTTTGTGGTCCTCGGTAGCGGCTTCTTCTTGTTTGTGGTCCTCAGTAGTGGTTTCTTCTTGTTTGTGGTCCTCAGTAGTGGTTTCTTCTTGTTTGTGGTTTCTTCTTGTTTGTGGTCCTCAGTAGTGGCTTCCTCTTGTTTGTGGTCCTCAGTAGTGGTTTCTTCTTGTGTGTGGTCCTCGGTAGTGGTTTCTTCTTGTGTGTGGTCCTCGGTAGTGGCTTCTTCTTGTTTGTGGTCCTCGGTAGCGGCTTCTTCTTGTTTGTGGTCCTCGGTAGAGGCTTCTTCTTGTTTGTGGTCCTCAGTAGAGGCTTCTTCTTGTCTGTGGTCCTCAGTAGTGACTTCTTGTCTGTGGTCCTCAGTAGAGGCTTCTTCTTGTTTGTGGTCCTCAGTAGTGACTTCTTGTTTGTGATCCTCAGTAGAGGCTTCTTTTTTGTGGTCCTCAGTAGTGGCTTCTTCTTGTTTGTGATCCTCAGTAGTGGCTTCTTCTTGTTTGTGATCCTCAGTAGTGACTTCTTGTTTGTGTTCCTCAGTAGTGGCTTCTTCTTGTTTGTGGTCCTCAGTAGTGGCTTCTTCTCGTTTGTGGTCCTCAGTAGTGGCTTCTTCTTGTTTGTGGTCCTCAGTTGTGGCTTCTCCTTCGCGTCCTCAGTTGTGACTTCTTCTTGTTTGTGGTCCTCGGTAGTGGCTTCTTCTTGTCTGTGGTCCTCAGTAGTGGCTTCTTCTTGTTTGTGGTCCTCAGTGGTGACTTCTTCTTGTTTGTGGTCCTCGGTAGTGGCTTCTTCTTGTCTGTGGTCCTCAGTAGTGGCTTCTTCTTGTCTGTGGTCCTCAGTAGAGGCTTCTTCTTGTTTGTGGTCCTCAGTAGTGACTTCTTCTTGTTTGTGGTCCTCAGTAGTGGCTTCTTCTTGTTTGTGGTCCTCAGTAGAGGCTTCTTCTTGTTTGTGGTCCTCGGTAGTGGCTTCTTCTTGTTTGTGGTCCTCAGTTGTGACTTCTCCTTCGCTTCCTCAGTAGTGGCTTCTTGTGTGAGGTCAGCTGATGTTGATATGTCTCTACTTAATGTCTGTGCATCATTTATGAGGGCCGTTATCTGAGCTGCTGTCAGTTTGTGGTTTCTGAGGATGGAACGTATCAAGCAGAGGTCATTCTTGGTCTTCCTTTCCTGAGGCCGTCCTCAGTGTTATCATCACGATTGATAGTTTCATGACTGATCTCTGAGTGCTATTAGCCATATTCTGACTTAGAACAGCTGTGGAATACGCTGGGCATCTACTCGGCTTCTGATGGTCACAAACCCTTTGTGAAGGCCGGTGAGTCCATACATGAACTCTTGACCACCTGATCATTGGAAGCCATTCCAGATGACGACCTGATGAATCTGCTAAGACAAAAGCAGTGTTGTAAAGATGAAGTGTAACACTGGGAGACATCAGGAGGAATCTGAGGAGGTATGGGGTGCGGCTTGGGGCATGGCCATCGGGACCCGGGGCCCACCGGAGGTTCTCCCGATCCTCCGGTGGGCCAGTCCGTCCCCTGTATACTCTACACTACACTTCTTTCTTTGGGTCATATGTAGCATCTGTCCTCACAAGGCAGTGGGTATAATGCAGAGGTAAGAGAGGTGCTGGAGGCGGCAGGTCCAGAGAGTCCTGGCCAGGCAGGTTGTACAGTTGATGGGTCTGAAAGATGGTCAGTATAGCAGTGCTGGGTGTGATCGGGGACCTGGGAGGATGAAACCCACCACAGACAGTGGACTCAACCACCCAGTACAGGTAAATCTAGGTTCCCACAAAGAATGTGAGGTAAGCTCATGTGGTGTATGGCAGTGGTTGTGCTCCCGGCGGCCTGTAATCCACCTAACGGTGGCCGAGCTTAGTCACTGTGGATCCCCTCCACATTGCATACACACTAAGTCCCCCAATATAGTGAATATAGCAGCAGAATAGGGGGCTTGCACAGTGGTGGTTCCTATGGGTAGAATCTGAAGGTGATAGTTGTTTATGTAATTAATCTTCAATCATGAAGGAACACACAGGACTTGGAGATGACCAGTCTCTTTACTGGTGGTAACGGGTAGGTAACGGTTTACAGATGGTAGGTAGGGTGGTATAAAATGTATAATAAATTGGGTGCAGTAGATCAATGCAGAATGTGCTGAATGTTACCAATTATTTTAGTTCTATCCTAATAATGATTAATAGCCTGATGTTACCGTTGCACTTCAGTAAATTTAGTCGGACTCAGGGATATTGAGGGGTCGTGTGTGGTTTGGCTTAGTGATGACAGGACCCAGACATGTAGACAGTCAGGCTACTGAGGAATATGATCCTAATCAAATCCCTCTTCTGTTTCCAAGACGGTTCTTCTAATAATCTTCTGTTCGTTTCTTCCTAGGATTGTAACAGTCTCTGCACGTGGCTGCCATCAGCTCCATCTGCAGCGCTCTCCTCCCCCGACTCTCATTATTCCACACTGTAGCCGGAGTTTCATCCTCCCCCTCACATGTGACCCGTACAGCTGCAGTCATTGGCTGATTCTGTATGCCAAGCAGAGATTGCTCAAGCCCCTGCAAAGGAAGGGCGGTGATTAACCCTTCCAGTGCTGCCTGTCAGTGGGTCTCACAATATACACATAAATCACATTATTTGCATGAAACACACTATTCTTCTGGTATCCAGTGCAGATACCACAAAAGCCTTAACCCTGTGTATCAACTTCTAAACACTGCACATAAGTTACCACTGGGAAGGGACAGACAGCTGTGCCTGTTCGGTTACACAATTTAGCTGTGGCAGCTGTGCCTGTGCTGGGGGTCGGTCTAGCAATGGTATCAGCACCTGTGCTCCAGGGAATGGATAAGCATTGGTGGCTGTGCTCCAGGGAATGGATAAGCAGTGGTGTCTGTGCTCCTGGCGATGGCTTAGCAGCTGTGTCTGTGCTCCTCCTGGCGATGGGCTGGGCAGCCGTGTCTGTGCTCCTCCTGGCGATGGGCTGGGCAGCCGTGTCTGTGCTCCTCCTGGCGATGGGCTGGGCAGCCGTGTCTGTGCTCCTCCTGGCGATGGGCTGGGCAGCCGTCTGTCTGTGCTCCTCCTGGCGATGGGCTGGGCAGCCGTCTGTCTGTGCTCCTCCTGGCGATGGCTGAGCAGTGAGGGACATGTACAATGTTAGACATTAGAGTTACAGGCTACACTCTGTGAGGAATTAGGGGATTACAGCAGGTACAGAGCCCTTGTATGGACAGATTCGGCCTTCGGTACATTGATATAATGGGGTGCCCATGTAACCTGGCATGACCCGGTTAAGCTGATATTGGTACAGATACCATGTGCTACTGAGTGCATGGAGGGAGCAGATGAAGAGGACCAGACGTCTGCCCGCGACTGCTCACACATTTGTAGGGTTAGAGAACAGACGTTCACCAGAGTTTGTCCTGAGAATCCTACAAAGGTGAAGGATTAGGATAACATGGCTGCCAGGGGATGGGTGCTATTTCTGATTGATCTGTGCCACTATTTCTATGAAGAGGCAGCCATGTTTTTAGGAGGCTCTGGCTCCATAGGGAGCTGTCTGGCAATGGTTTATGGGCCTATAGATGTATTACCATGACCGCAGGTGTCGAGTGGACGCCATCGTGACACTTACAAAGACTCTTAGGACCTGTCCTCATTCATTCCAGTGATGTCCTCATCTCTATAGGCCATACAAGGTGTAGTCAGTAATGATGGCTCCATCCTCTGTGCTTCCGGCGTGTGGCTTGGTGCCTCCGTCCTCTCTGCTCCCGGCGTGTGGCTTGGTGCCTCTGTGCTCCCGGTGTGTGGCTTGGTGCCTCCGTCCTCTGTGTGCTCCTGGCCCGTGGCTCGGTGCCTCCGTCCTCTGTGCTCCCGGCCCGTGGCTCGGTGCCTCCGGCCTCTGTGCTCCCGGCCCGTGGCTCGGTGCCTCCGGCCTCTGTGCTCCCGGCCCGTGGCTCGGTGCCTCCGGCCTCTGTGTGCTCCCGGCCCGTGGCTCGGTGCCTCCGGCCTCTGTGTGCTCCCGGCCCGTGGCTCGGTGCCTCCGGCCTCTGTGTCCTCTGGTTGTCCCGGGATATATATGATGTACAGTCACCGGTTATGCCTAATCTCCGTCCGCAGGACCCCTGGTACAAAGGTGACTGGGGAAACCATTTCCTCATTTCATGGTTGGATCTTGATGTAATGACTTTATGCTGTGCTGTACTGAGATACTCGTAAAGATACAGGTCAGGAATGTGGACTCGTCGTCAGACTGTGATAGAGGGTGTAAACAAAGTGCGCATTATATAGGGTACACTGCTGCCTCCACTACACAGGGCGGTGTAAGGTTCAGGTAAGTGACTCGTGTTGGGGTATCGCTGGAGTCCTGCTATGTACCGGTCAGTGGCACCTGCCTATGGTGGGAGGCTCTTCTGGGTCCTACTGTTATGGTTGATATTTTATAATATAAGTTGCCTGCTCCTGACCAAATACCGTAGATATAGACCAAGTACCGGTGTGAAAAGTATAACACCAGACACAGTCAGATGTACACTCTATGGTCATCCCATTACACTCTATGGATCGTTTCTCCCATACCCTTATGTCTTAAGGTTAATTATGTATTTGATCCTATGGCTCTCCTCAACAGTACCATTGGTGGAGGCTGTCTCTCGGGTCTTGCTGTGTCGGGGGTGTTTTGGCTGTCTCTTGAGTCTTGCTGTGTCGGGGGAGGTGGGGGGGGTGTTGTGTTGTGTATGCGCCTGTGAGGATTGTGTCACTGATCTCATTTTCATTCACATGTAATCATATTGTGTGGCTTTTTGTTTTCTTTGGGGAAGTTTTGCACCAAAAATTTGACATTTTGGCCCCCGGCGCCCTCCTGCCTGGCCCCCCGGCGCCCTCCTGCCGGGCCCCCCGGCGCCCTCCTGCCTGGCCCCCGGCGCCCTCCTGCCTGTCCCCCGGCGCCCTCCTGCCTGTCCCCCGGCGCCCTCCTGCCTGTCCCCCGGCGCCCTCCTGCCTGTCCCCCGGCGCCCTCCTGCCTGTCCCCCGGCGCCCTCCTGCCTGTCCCCCGGCGCCCTCCTGCCTGTCCCCCGGCCGCCCTCCTGCCTGTCCCCCGGCCCCCTCCTGCCTGTCCCCCGGCGCCCTCCTGCCTGTCCCCCGGCGCCCTCCTGCCTGTCCCCCGGCGCCCTCCTGCCTGTCCCCCGCGCGCCCTCCTGCCTGTCCCCCGGCGCCCCTCCTGCCTGTCCCCCGGCGCCCCTCCTGCCTTTCCCCCGGCGCCCTCCTGCCTGTCCCCCCGGCGCCCTCCTGCCTGTCCCCCCGGCGCCCTCCTGCCTGTCCCCCCGGCGCCCTCCTGCCTGTCCCCCCGGCGCCCTCCTGCCTGTCCCCCCGGCGCCCTCCTGCCTGTCCCCCCGGCCCCCTCCTGCCTGTCCCCCGGCCCCTCCTGCCTGTCCCCCGGCGCCCTCCTGCCTTTCCCCCGGCAACCTCCTGGACTCCCATCATCCTGCTGGGTCTGGACAGATCCTATCACTTTCTTCGTGCTCCTGATCCTCACGTTGTCTTTCCTCTCTGACATTTACAGATTTTACTCCTGAGCTATAAGTGAAGAGATGGGACCGTCCGGGAAATCCTGACAACGGGACGGTGTTTTCCAGGACGTGTTGGAATCACAAACAAAAAGTAAGTGCCCCCCCGAGCAAACTATCAAAAGGTGTATACAGAGTGACATACAACCAAAACCACTATATACATACAGGATAGAGGCAGAAAGAAGAGCACGACACAGATGCAGAACAAAAACCACTATATACCGTACATACAGGATACTGGCAGGAAAAAGCGCACTACATATATACCGAACAAAAAACACTATATACTGTACATGCAGGATAGAGGCAGAAAGAAGAGCACTACATAGACACAGAACAAAAACCACTATATACTGTACATACAGGATAGAGGCAGAAAGAAGAGCACTACATAGACACAGAACAAAAACCACTATATACTGTACATACAGGATAGAGGCAGAAAGAAGAGCACTACATAGACACAGAACAAAGACTGGTAAATGAAGAACCCAGAGTGTTACACAGCTACAGAGCCATAACTAGTATATGAATACATAATTGGAGCACGACATAGATACAGAACCAAATTCATTATGTAGATACAGGATCGGGAGCACTACACAGATATAAAAACCGCATTACATAGACACCGAGCCAGTACTGTTATATGAATACCCAACCTGGAGCACAACACAGATGCAGAGCCAGGACCATAATGTAGATATAGGACAGGGAGCACTTCACAGTTGTAAAAACAGCATTACACACATTGAATCAGTATGGTTACATGAATACACAACCAGGAGCACTACACATGTACAGAGCCAAGATAATTATATGAATACATAATCGGAGCACTGCAAAGATACAGAACCAAATCCATTATGTAGATACAGAACAGGGAGCACTGCACAAATATAAAAACAGCTTTACATACACACAAAACCAGTACCCAACGAATACCCAACCTGGAGCACTGCACAGATACAGAGCCAGGACAATAACCAGGAACACTACAGAGATGCTGAAACAGCATTACATAGATACACGACTATTATATGGATACACAGAAAGGAGCATTACATAGATTCAGAGCCGGGATGATTGTATTCAGCTGTATACAGATACAGAACTAAACATTTCTGTGTTTCACATAGTAAATGGTTTGCTTTTCTCTTTTCTAGAATTTACTATAACTCTGGCTTTGTTCACAATGGTTTATGGATTCTCAGCTCCAGCATTGGTTACTATTTATGTCTATGATGTATTATTTTTATCTTACAGGCAATCCATAATGAATGGGCATTTGTCAAATTACTATCGGGGTGGAAGCGCGTCTCCAGACCTCGGGTATGTAGCCTTTTATCTTTTGTCATGGGTGCAGTGGCGGTGTTTGTGTGCCATCACTTGCACTTTATACAGGTGCCCTCTGCAGAGTCCTGTGGTTTCTTCCCTGCTCTGAGGTTTCTTTCTCCACACATTAGGCTGCTCGTGGGCCATCATTGTCTCCTCCCTGTAGCAGTGTGATTAGCTCGGCTGCTCATGGAACGTCTTCCTGTCTCCG
>JARQOC010000004.1:625054601-625067101 GCA_033576535.1 Allobates femoralis
AACAATCAATACAGGATAGAAGGGGGAAGGGGGAGAAATTGGTCAATATTTTGTAGGTATTTGCAGAAATACAATATTTCAAGATTAAATAAGTGTCATATTCATGTCCCCAAAGGTAATCCAAGGTAATCCAATTTTCTTCATCCCCCAAAGGGGGGGTGGAAAAAAGCCCGTTCCGAAGTTTGCACCTTATAGGGGGAAAGGGGGGGAAAAAAGAACACAGAGGGTCCCAATCTCACATTTAATACCTCAGAAAATTCTGGGGGGGGAACAAGAGACATAGGGAATCTATCACACTAGGGAGGGTGCTCTTACCAAGACTGACACCGCGTCATCATGTGACCTGCTCAGGACACATGACTACACGTCACGGAGCCCGCACTGCGCAATCGCAGAAGGGGCTGGCGCCCCGCAACACTGCGCATGCGCGGGGGGTCCGGGCGTGACTTCCGGGACCGGCTATTTAGTACAGAGATGCACTACACCAGGCACATACAGCTGAATACAAGGAACCTGGCACTATAGGTAAGGGCGAACTGAGACATAGCCCTATGGGACTGTAACCCGGGGTGCCTTACACCCTTTAACAGAAACACCATTACCTGGCCTGCCTACTCTTCTTCCACAGGTGACACCCCCTTTTGTCCCAACAACTTGAGAAATAGTTGAAATACACAAAAGGTAAGAGAAATGTTGATAGGGTCTGTATATGAATAGGATATTGCTTATGTATTGGAGCATAACCATATGTTACCTACATATACAGGTTGATGTTATCAGCTGCCGGGCAGGCACTTAATCATATACTTCCTACTATACCATACCAGAATAACGGAAAGGTGGGGTTTTTACAGATTTTCTATCATACTTTATAGGAATACATCTTCTCCTATATTGATAAAGGATGGGGCTTTTTTTCCCTGTATCCTTCCTCTCCTTCTCTCTCTTCTGCTGTAAATAGACTGACATAGTAGAAGGGGGAGCTACCCCTAGACGCTTGCCTTAATAGCTTTGTAAATGTGTATATATTCCTTGTAGAGGAGAAGGATGCTCTTTCATCCCCTCCCTATTACACTGTATATTTGGATTTTTTCTGATATCTTGTTTTGTTTTGATAAAGACCAAGGTTTGGTGGAAACGTTGCCATTCTGTATGTTACACCTTTTTTTCTAAATAAATATAGCAAACACAACTGAAGGAGTGTGCGACTGTTACCGGATACTATTGACTGTGGGATCCCCGAATCCTGTCTGTAGGCACCTCCGCTTTGGAATAAGTCTGTGTGCACGCCATTTTTTCATTTTAACCACTAAAATCTTCAAACTCCAGTTGCCTTGCTCTAAGCCAGGCCCTCAGTTTACTGGCCCTTTCCCCATCTTGGAAGTGGCTGCCATGAAGATGCCCAATGTCTTTCATTGAACGCTCTTGAACAAAGCTCAGAGACTGATGGTTTCCCATTCCTGGTATAGTCAAGGGGAGTATGAAGTTGAACAGATTAATGATTCGGGAAGGTGCGGAATTCTGTTGAATTTGTAATTCATTGGGAAGGACATGGTCCGGAATAGAGGTCATGGTTCCCGGAGAGGCACATTCATGCCAACGAATTTGTTGCTGCATTCAATGCTACGTTTCCTGCTAAGAATCCAGAGATCTCACCAAGAGGGGGGGCCTTCAGGACTGGTACCTCCATACCTGAGTGGCCCCCCATGCTCCTGGACATGCTTCAGCTCTCCGGTGGGTCACCTGTTGCCCTTCACTGGCCATAAGGGGCGGGTGACGTTTCTAGGGCTGAGCTTTTGTGGTTACTCACTCAGTCCGGGAGTTGCATTCTAGGGATTTACTTCTAGTACCGGTGGGAGGTGGGACACTGCTGCTCCAGAGATATTGCTGCTCACAGGTCTTAGGATGCCGGGTCGCCTGGTGTTCGCTGTTGCCAGTGGGTACATGAAGTCATGACTGCTAGGGCAGTTAGGTGGTGGGAGGTTCCTTCCACCACCCTCTCCTCCCCTCTTCCGGTCTCTCTGTGGTCTGGGGGTGCTGATGAGGCATTACCCCAGCGTAGTCAGGTGACTTCTGGGAGGCAAATATAAACCCTGCCAATTCTTCTGTTAGTTGCTGATAATTTCAGTTCTGTTGGGTGGTTAAGGTCAGCACTTCAGTGCTTCTGAGGTGGTTCATTCTTTTGTCTCTGTTCTTGGTGATCGTTGTTCCTATTAGTTATTGCGATATGCATTATGTATTTGATTCTGGTGTGTTTCACTTGTCTGCTGCTAGTGTGTCCGGTCACCAGCCGCCGTGCTGCTGACTGCCTGGGAAGGGCTCTGTTACAGTCCCTGCTTGTCAGGACCAGGAGGCGTGTGAAGAGTATACCCAGTCCTCAGAGGTGTGCAGCAGTGTGACAGCGCAAAGTGTGATTGACACACTGCACTTAATGGCGTGCAGCAGGCCATTTCACCATCACCCAGCGTTATAATGAGATGCTTTGCCGAAATAAAGATATACCATATCTGCTGTGTTTCCCTGATCTACCCAGTCAGTGTTTAGCATATAAGAAAATTCAGTTAGTCTGCTATGAGTTATTAGTTACAAGCCCAAGCTGGCTCTGGTTATCACTTCATTCTCATCCAGGTACTTGCATACATGTTGTTTAATAATTTGTTCTAAGATCTTTCCTGGTATAGAAGTCAGACTCACAGGTCTATAGTTCCCACCTTCTTCCTCTTTTTGAAGATGGGGATAACATTTGCTCTTCTCCAGTCCTCTGGGACTTCTGTTCTCCAAGAATTTTCAAAGATTATGGAGAGTGGTTCAAAATTTCCTCCATCTCCTTCAGTATCCTGGAGTGTAATTCATCTGAACCTGGAGATCTGAATTCAAGCATTCCCTCACTATGTCTCTGTTAATAGATACCCTGGATTCTTCTATTCCTTTAATAATACAGGTGAGATCACTTGATGTTACATTTATTTTCTCAGGAAAAATAATGAAAAATAGGGATCCAAAAGTTCGGCTTCTCAGTATCTTTTTTATGCCACTTTACCATTTTCATCCTGTAAAAATCCTATAGCATCTTTGACTTTTCTTTTAACTTTTGATAAACTCCACAAATCCTTTTTTATTGATTTTGACGTCTCTTGAAAGCCTTAATTCATTCTGAGCTTTCTCTAATGTGCTGTGTTCCCTGCAGCTTCTGCATTATATCCTTCCTTTCATTTGATAAACCTTCCTGTCTTCCTTTTCAGCAGGTGTTGGAGTTCTGTGTTCATCCTCTTGGTTTCCTTAAATGCTTCCTATTCTTCCTTCTTTTAGGGATTTTTAATGTTTGTGCTTTGAGAACCTCATTTTTCAGAATTTCCCATCCTTCCTTGACAATTCTGTCGTTAAGGACGTCCAGCCATTTCAGTCCCTCCTATTGTTTCTCAGGCCCTTACAATCTGCCTTTCTGAAATCGAACCTTGACATCTGAGTCTTCACAGGTCTCCTCTAGTTATCCATGATCACATGATCGCTGCCTCCTCAGGCCCCTTACCTTCAATGGTCCACACCGCCCTTACCGCCTGTGGTCCCCACCGCCCTTACCTCCAATGGTCCCCACCGTCCTTACCTCCTGTGGTTCCCACCACCCTTACCTCCTGTGGTCCCCGCCGTCCTTACCTCCTGTGGTCCCCACCACCCTTGCCTCCTGTGGTCCCCGCCGCCCTTGCCTCCTGTGGTCCCCGCCGCCCTTGCCTCCTGTGGTCCCCGCCGCCCTTGCCTCCTGTGGTCCCCGCCGCCCTTGCCTCCTGTGGTCCCCGCCGTCCTTGCCTCCTGTGGTCCCCGCCGCCCTTGCCTCCTGTGGTCCCCGCCGCCCTTACCTCCTGTGGTCCCCCCCGCCCTTACCTCCTGTGGTCCCCCCCACCCTTACCTTCAATGGTCCACACCGCCCTTACCGCCTGTGGTCCCTGCCGCCCTTACCTCCAATGGTCCCCACCACCCTTGCCTCCTGTGGTCCCCGCCGCCCTTGCCTCCTGTGGTCCCCGCCGCCCTTGCTTCCTGTGGTCCCCGCCGCCCTTGCCTCCTGTGGTCCCCGCCGCCCTTGCCTCCTGTGGTCCCCGCCGCCCTTGCCTCCTGTGGTCCCCGCCGCCCTTGCCTCCTGTGGTCCCCGCCGCCCTTGCCTCCTGTGGTCCCCGCCGCCCTTGCCTCCTGTGGTCCCCGCCGCCCTTGCCTCCTGTGGTCCCCGCCGCCCTTGCCTCCTGTGGTCCCCGCCGCCCTTGCCTCCTGTGGTCCCCGCCGCCCTTGCCTCCTGTGGTCCCCGCCGCCCTTGCCTCCTGTGGTCCCCGCCGCCCTTGCCTCCTGTGGTCCCCGCCGCCCTTGCCTCCTGTGGTCCCCGCCGCCCTTGCCGCCTGTGGTCCCCGCCGCCCTTGCCGCCTGTGGTCCCCGCCGCCCTTGCCGCCTGTGGTCCCCGCCGCCCTTGCCGCCTGTGGTCCCCGCCGCCCTTGCCGCCTGTGGTCCCCGCCGCCCTTGCCGCCTGTGGTCCCCGCCGCCCTTGCCGCCTGTGGTCCCCGCCGCCCTTGCCGCCTGTGGTCCCCGCCGCCCTTGCCGCCTGTGGTCCCCGCCGCCCTTGCCGCCTGTGGTCCCCGCCGCCCTTGCCGCCTGTGGTCCCCGCCGCCCTTGCCGCCTGTGGTCCCCGCCGCCCTTGCCGCCTGTGGTCCCCGCCGCCCTTACCTCCTCAACCATTTCCTCCCTGTTCATAAGCATTAGATCCAAGGTCCATTAGATTCAAGCAGATCCCCTTATTTCCTCCTCCACCTTTTGGAGGATCCAAGTTTGCTGGACCTGTTAGTTCCCAACAAATGTGTGTAGAGTTGAAATCTCCCGTGATCACTAGGTCGTGTGTTCTTGATCCATAGAGATCATCCCCATCTTCAGCTTCTCCAGGCGGCCTGTAATAAACGCCTGCAGTGTGACCTTTCCATTGTTCTCTCCTTGTTTTCTTACCCAAACCCTTTCCACACATCTCCCGGTCTCTTCAGTCTCTGGAGATATTCACTCCATACAACGTGACGTCTCCTCTGTTCTATAAGTTGTATCTTCCCTCCTTGTGTCCCAATCATCGTCCTCCAGGGTTCAGTGATTGCAGTCACCTCTCCTCTTCTCCTGTATCGGTGGCTCCTCTTCTCCTGTATCGGTGGCTCCTCTTCTCCTGTATCGGTGGCTCCTCTTCTCCTGTATCGGTGGCTCCTCTTCTCCTGTATCGGTGGCTCCTCTTCTCCTGTATCGGTGGCTCCTCTTCTCCTGTATCGGTGGCTCCTCTTCTCCTGTATCGGTGGCTCCTCTTCTCCTGTATCGGTGGCTCCTCTTCTCCTGTATCGGTGGCTCCTCTTCTCCTGTATCGGTGGCTCCTCTTCTCCTGTATCGGTGGCTCCTCTTCTCCTGTATCGGTGGCTCCTCTTCTCCTGTATCGGTGGCTCCTCTTCTCCTGTATCGGTGGCTCCTCTTCTCCTGTATCGGTGGCTCCTCTTCTCCTGTATCGGTGGCTCCTCTTCTCCTGTATCGGTGGCTCCTCTTCTCCTGTATCGGTGGCTCCTCTTCTCCGTGTTTCTTGCACTTCGTACATTTGTGTAGAGTCATTTTAGTTTGCTATCACTTTCCTCCTCCAATATTTGTATTATTCAGATTATTGATCTTTATTCTTCCTTTCCTCTTCTCACCCCGGAGATCTCATAGTATTGATCATCTGTGTGGCTTTCCCTGGCCTTTCGCTTCCCTTCCCACATTGCTCTAGTGTGAGGCTCCTGATGAGGGAAGAAAGGAAGGCGACTTCCAGATATGTGTTTGTCTTGTTAAGGTGCAGCCCAACTCTAGCAAGTAGTCCATCATATAGGTACTCTGTGATCCAGAAATCCAAACCCTACCGCTCATGTTGATTCAGGCTCCTCCTACTGGTAATTTTTGTAGGCCAGGTGCTCCCTCTCTGGCGGTGGGCTCTGTCTGCCGCTCCCTCTCTGGCGTGGGCTCTGTCTACCGCTCCCACTCTGGCGTGGGCTCTGTCTACCGCTCCCTCTCTGGCGGTGGGCTCTGTCTACCGCTCCCTCTCTGGCGCGGGCTCTGCCTGCCACTCCCTCTCTGGCGCGGGCTCCGCCTACCACTCCCTCTCTGGCGGTGGGCTCGGCGTGCCGCTCCCTCTCTGGCGCGGGCTCCGCCTGCCACTCCCTCTCTGGCGGTGGGCTCGGCGTGCCGCTCCCTCTCTGGCGGTGGGCTCGGCGTGCCGCTCCCTCTCTGGCGGTGGGCTCGGCGTGCCGCTCCCTCTCTGGCGGTGGGCTCGGCGTGCCGCTCCCTCTCTGGCGGTGGGCTCGGCGTGCCGCTCCCTCTCTGGCGGTGGGCTCGGCGTGCCGCTCCCTCTCTGGCGGTGGGCTCGGCGTGCCGCTCCCTCTCTGGCGGTGGGCTCGGCGTGCCGCTCCCTCTCTGGCGGTGGGCTCGGCCTGCCGCTCCCTCTCTGGCGGTGGGCTCGGCCTGCCGCTCCCTCTCTGGCGGTGGGCTCGGGGTGCCGCTCCCTCTCTGGCGGTGGGCTCGGGGTGCCGCTCCCTCTCTGGCGGTGGGCTCGGCCTGCCGCTCCCTCTCTGGCGGTGGGCTCGGCCTGCCGCTCCCTCTCTGGCGGTGGGCTCGGCCTGCCGCTCCCTCTCTGGCGGTGGGCTCGGCGTGCCGCTCCCTCTCTGGCGGTGGGCTCGGCGTGCCGCTCCCTCTCTGGTGTGGGCTCCGCCTGCCGCTCCCTCTCTGGCGTGGGCTCCGCCTGCCGCTCCCTCTCTGGCGCGGGCTCCGCCTGCCGCTCCCTCTCTGGCGGTGGGCTCCGCCTGCCGCTCCCTCTCTGGCGGTGGGCTCCGCCTGCCGCTCCCTCTCTGGCGGTGGGCTCCGCCTGCCGCTCCCTCTCTGGCGGTGGGCTCCGCCTGCCGCTCCCTCTCTGGCGGTGGGCTCCGCCTGCCGCTCCCTCTCTGGCGGTGGGCTCCGCCTGCCGCTCCCTCTCTGGCGGTGGGCTCCGCCTGCCGCTCCCTCTCTCTGGCGGTGGGCTCGGCCTGCCGCTCCCTCTCTGGCGGTGGGCTCGGCCTGCCGCTCCCTCTCTGGCGGTGGGCTCGGCCTGCCGCTCCCTCTCTGGCGGTGGGCTCGGCCTGCCGCTCCCTCTCTGGCGGTGGGCTCGGCGTGCCGCTCCCTCTCTGGCGGTGGGCTCGGCGTGCCGCCCCCCTCTCTGGCGGTGGGCTCGGCGTGCCGCTCCCTCTCTGGCGGTGGGCTCGGCGTGCCGCTCCCTCTCTGGCGGTGGGCTCGGCGTGCCGCTCCCTCTCTGGCGGTGGGCTCGGCGTGCCGCTCCCTCTCTGGCGGTGGGCTCGGGGTGCCGCTCCCTCTCTGGCGGTGGGCTCGGGGTGCCGCTCCCTCTCTGGCGGTGGGCTCGGGGTGCCGCTCCCTCTCTGGCGGTGGGCTCCGCCTGCCGCTCCCTCTCTGGCGCGGGCTCCGCCTGCCGCTCCCTCTCTGGCGCGGGCTCCGCCTGCCGCTCCCTCTCTGGCGGTGGGCTCCGCCTGCCGCTCCCTCTCTGGCGGTGGGCTCCGCCTGCCGCTCCCTCTCTGGCGGTGGGCTCCGCCTGCCGCTCCCTCTCTGGCGGTGGGCTCCGCCTGCCGCTCCCTCTCTGGCGGTGGGCTCCGCCTGCCGCTCCCTCTCTGGCGGTGGGCTCCGCCTGCCGCTCCCTCTCTGGCGGTGGGCTCGGCCTGCCGCTCCCTCTCTGGCGGTGGGCTCGGCCTGCCGCTCCCTCTCTGGCGGTGGGCTCGGCCTGCCGCTCCCTCTCTGGCGGTGGGCTCGGCCTGCCGCTCCCTCTCTGGCGGTGGGCTCGGCGTGCCGCTCCCTCTCTGGCGGTGGGCTCGGCGTGCCGCTCCCTCTCTGGCGGTGGGCTCGGCGTGCCGCTCCCTCTCTGGCGGTGGGCTCGGCGTGCCGCTCCCTTCCTTTACTCTCTTCTCCAGATGCCACCACAGACTCTTGTGACAGATTCTTGTATATTTTTTTTGCAGCAAATAAAGCGCACACAGGTGCCCTTGTGTGTACCTGGTGGTGATTTTTGGGTAGAGGGGGTTGTGAGATCACTCACCTTTCGTGGTTGTGCACCTCTGCACACCCGCAGTGTCTGCCTCCGGTGTGTACTCACACACCACACGATCCTCCAGCGGCCAGGCTCGGCCGGTCACCTGTAGGTATAGCTCACAAATCCAGGGACAGATTATCCTGTTGTTAGCACTTTCTTATTTAATAAAGTGAGAGCCTTCCACCAGGATAGTGTGTGCCTGGATGATTGATTCGTGCAGACTTACCTCTGTACCCTCTTCTATGTTGGACTTCAATCACTTAGTAACACTCATGCGTTCTGTTGTAGGACCATCAATGCTGGTGACAAGGTCCCTCCGCCTCCCTATGCGGTTGCTCCTCGCCCCCCCGGATCTGTTACACAGGCGGATGTACGGAGTCGTGTGGCGGCCTGGGCGGCAGAGTATGGAGACTGTAAGTGATGCCGTGGTGGCCATAGCACTCGTCTTGGTGGCCGCCTCTCACACTTTTCTCTGTCCTTTGTGATGCAGACGAGCGATCGCGGGAGAACTGTGATCAGGAGGAGACGCCGCAGATGGCCGAGGCCAGGATCGACAGAGACGTGGTAATCATTCATGTGAACACCCAGCTGCCGGCTCATCCAGGTTTATTGTACCGAGCCCTGGATGTCACATTCACTTCCATCAAGCAGAGATCAGCACGTGCTCGAGGTCTCTAAAGGTACCGTTACATGGCACGATATCGAACACAACATCGCCGGATCATCGCTGGTTGCACACGTGTGACATCTCAAAGGTGCCGTGCCGTGTAACGGTACCTTAACCGTGCAGAATCTGTCTTGTGCTCTGCAAACCATCCTGCATGTCCTTCCCTGTCCCCCGCACCTCAGACCCTGCTGCTCGGTGTCCTTCACCCCAACTCCGGACCCTGCTACCGTGCCTCTCCACTGTGTCTCCCTCCCCATTCCCCCGACCCCTGTGCCGTGTCGGCGTCCCGCCCCCGCCGGCCCCTGTGCCTCGCTGTTTCCCCCCCCCCCCCCAATTGGGCCCTGCGCGGTCTTCCCCTCCGCCCCCTTACTAGTTCCCGCTGTGCTGCGCCATCTTACCCCTCGCTGTCTCTGACTCTTTTGCAGCAAATTCTGAACCACATTCTTGACGACATTGAATTTTTTATTTTGAAACTACAAAAAGCCGCCGAAGCGTTTTCTGAACTTTCCAAACGGAGAAAGACGAAGAAGAAGAAAGGTCCTGGAGGTAGGAGCAATAAGACCCCCAACCCCCCCCCCCCTGCATGACATGGCCCTGTGTAAGCTGTCAGAACTAATGGATGAAATGGTCCTGGGCAGTGAGGAAGCTGTGCGACTGTGTGGAGGCCGCACGGGAGGAGCACACAGCAGGGTTATAGGCTGGACAGGGTGTGTACAGCGCCTTCTGAAAGGATTTCTGTTTTGTCAACTTTTCTATGTTTTATTTTTTTATGTTACACAAACTTAAATGTATTTTATTGAGATTTGTAAAACCAAGGAATCAACCAGACAGGTCAGAGATAAATTTATGGAGAAGATTAAAAATAGCCCAAGGTCACAACATCTCAAGGAGCCATTATCCAAATATAGAAGAACGGCATGACTGCAAGAGCGAGACTTGGCCGTCCATGAAGACCGACATCCCAAGGAGAGAAGAGCGGAGAGGACCATGGAAAAGCCCCTGAGATCACGGCTCAGGGGAGGTCTGTCTTCCTGTAGATAATCAGTCGTAGAAGCCATGTAGGGAGCACAACAAGCAATGGAGGATAGGGCAAGATGAAGCCACGTAGGGAGCACAGCAAGCAATGGAGGATAGGACAAGAAGAAGCCACGTAGGGAGCACAGCAAGCAATGGAGGATAGGGCAAGAAGAAGCCACGTAGGGAGCACAGCAAGCAATGGAGGATAGGGCAAGATGAAGCCACGTAGGGAGCACAGCAAGCAATGGAGGATAGGACAAGAAGAAGCCACGTAGGGAGCACAGCAAGCAATGGAGGATAGGGCAAGAAGAAGCCACGTAGGGAGCACAGCAAGCAATGGAGGATAGGGCAAGAAGAAGCCACGTAGGGAGCACAGCAAGCAATGGAGGATAGGACAAGAAGAAGCCACGTAGGGAGCACAGCAAGCAATGGAGGATAGGGCAAGATGAAGCCACGTAGGGAACACAGCAAGCAATGGAGGATAGGGCAAGAAGAAGCCACGTAGGGAGCACAGCAAGCAATGGAGGATAGGGCAAGAAGAAGCCACGTAGGGAGCACAGCAAGCAATGGAGGATAGGGCAAGATGAAGCCACGTAGGGAACACAGCAAGCAATGGAGGATAGGGCAAGAAGAAGCCACGTAGGGAGCACAGCAAGCAATGGAGGATAGGGCAAGATGAAGCCACGTAGGGAGCACAGCAAGCAATGGAGGATAGGACAAGAAGAAGCCACGTAGGGAGCACAGCAAGCAATGGAGGATAGGGCAAGATGAAGCCACGTAGGGAGCACAGCAAGCAATGGAGGATAGGGCAAGAAGAAGCCACGTAGGGAGCACAGCAAGCAATGGAGGATAGGGCAAGAAGAAGCCACGTAGGGAGCACAGCAAGCAATGGAGGATAGGGCAAGAAGAAGCCACGTAGGGAGCACAGCAAGCAATGGAGGATAGGGCAAGAAGAAGCCACGTAGGGAGCACAGCAAGCAATGGAGGATAGGGCAAGAAGAAGCCACGTAGGGAGCACAGCAAGCAATGGAGGATAGGGCAAGAAGAAGCCACGTAGGGAGTACAGCAAGCAATGGAGGATGGGGCAAGAAGAAGCCATGTAGGGGGCACAGCGAGCAATGGAGGATGGGGCAAGAAGAAGCCATATAGGGGGCACAGCGAGCAATGGAGGATGGGGCAAGAAGAAGCCATGTAGGGAGCACCGCGAGCAATGGAGGATGGGGCAAGAAGAAGCCATGTAGGGAGCACAGCGAGCAATGGAGGATGGGGCAAGAAGAAGCCATATAGGTGGCACAGCGAGCAATGGAGGATGGGGCAAGAAGAAGCCATGTAGGGAGTACAGCAAGCAATGGAGGATGGGGCAAGAAGAAGCCATGTAGGGGGCACAGCGATCAATGGAGGATGGGGCAAGAAGAAGCCATATAGGGGGCACAGCGAGCAATAGAGGATGGGGCAAGAAGAAGCCATGTAGGGGGCACCGCGAGCAGTGGCGGATAGGGCAAGAAGAAGCTATGTAGGGGGCACAGCGAGCAATAGAGGATGGGGCAAGAAGAAGCCATGTAGGGGGCACAGCGAGCAATGGAGGATGGGGCAAGAAGAAGCCATGTAGGGGGCACAGCGAGCAATAGAGGATGGGGCCAGAAGAAGCCATGTAGGGAGCACAGCGAGCAGTGGCGGATGGGGCAAGAAGAAGCCATGTAGGGGGCACAGCGAGCAATGGAGGATGGGGCAAGAAGAAGCCAAATAGGGGGCACAGTGAGCAATGAAGGATGGGGCAAGAAGCCATGTAGGGGGCACAGCGAGCAATGGAGGATGGGGCAAGAAGAAGCCATGTAGGGGGCACAGCGAGCAATGGAGGATGGGGCAAGAAGAAGCCATGTAGGGGGCACAGCGAGCAATGGAGGATGGGGCAAGAAAAAGCCATGTAGGGGGCACAGCGAGCAATGGAGGATGGGGCAAGAAGAAGCCATGTAGGTGGCACAGTGAGCAATAGAGGATGGGTCAAGAAGAAGCCATGTAGGGGGCACAGTGAGCAATAGAGGATGGGACTATGGTCCGAAGAAACCAAAGGAAAACTGGGCTAAATACAAAGCACTGTGTGGTGGAAGCTAACCCTTCATATTACGATAAGTGCATTACCCTAAGAACCCCATCCCCACCGTCACACAAGGTGGAAGCAGCATCCTGCTGTGGGGAGGTTTTTCTTCAGCAGAGGCAGGGAAGCTGATCAGAGGTGATGGGAAGATGGATCGAGATAAATACAGGACAATCTTGAAGGAAAATCTGTTCGAGGCTGCAGAAGACCTGAGACTGGGGTGTAGGTTCACCTTCCAGCAGGACAACAACCCTCAACATCCTGCAGATCTACAATGGAGGGTTTAGATCAGAGCAGATTTCTGTGTGTGAACGTCACAGTCCAGACCCAAATCCACCGGAAATCTGTGACAAGATGGGAAAACTGCAGTTCACACATCCGTCTCCAAATCTCACTGATCAAGAGCATAGAAGAAGGGGAAAAAGTCCCCTCTTGTCAGAATTAGGGGTCGTGGTTTTACATCATAGAGCAAGAAGAACAAGGCTATTAAATTTTATGGATTTAATCCTATAGAAGAGGCAGTGTGTACAACAATATACAAGAGTTGACAAAGGAGACAAAATACAATACAGCATAGGAAGTTACATGAAAATAAAATGGATAAACATAAGACTCGTGTCAGA
>JARQOC010000004.1:625072101-625074601 GCA_033576535.1 Allobates femoralis
TCTTGGCGGTCAGTAGGTCGTTGGTGACTTTGGTCAGGGCTGTTTCGGTGGAATGGAGGGGTCGGAAGCCGGACTGTAGGCGGTCGAAGTGGGAGCACGAGGAGAGGTGAGAGGACAGTTCGGAGTGGACGTGTTGTTCAAGTAGCTTAGAGGCGAATGGGAGAAGAGATATGGGGCGATAGTTAGAGACAGAGGTAGGGTCAAGTGAGGGTTTTTTTTAGGATGGGCGTGATTAGGGCGTGTTTGGAGGCCGAGGGGAAGGTACCAGTGCTAAGTGAAAGGTTAAAGAGGTGGGTGAGGGCTGGGATGAAAATGGAGGTGTGGTTGGGAATGAGGTGGGATGGGAGCGGGTCGTGGGCGCTGGTGGTGAGGTGTGATTTTGACAGGAGGGAGGAGAGTTGGTCTTCAGTTATAGGGGGGAAGTGGCTGATGGAGGAGGAGGGCAGTGTAGGTGGGAAGGGGAGTTGTGGGGATAGTGGACCGAAGCTGCTTCTGATCTTGTCGATCTTCTCCTTGAAGAAGGTCGCAAAGTCTCCAGCAGAGATGAGGGGAGAAGGGGGAGGAGCAGGTGGGCGAAGTAAGGAGTTGAAAGTTTTGAAGAGCTGTTTGGGGTTGCGGGACAGAGAGGTTATAAGGGATGAGAAGAACACTTGCTTGGCGGTAGCGAGTGCCGTCTTGAAGTCAGTGATGGATTGCTTGAACAGAGCAAAGTGCTCGGGGGTGTGAGACTTTTTCCATCTCCTCTCGGCGACTCTGGACGCCCGTCTCAGGTTTTTAGTGAGGGTGGTGTGCCAGGGTTGCCTGTTAATGCGTGGAGCATGGAGAGTGAGGGGGGCGGCTAGGTCGAGAGCGTTCATTATGGTGGTGTTGTATAGGGTGGTGGCAATGTCAATGTCGTCAGCGCAGGGTAGGTCGGTGAGAGGGAGGAGTGATTCAGAGAATAAAGGAAGATCAAGATCTTTTAGGTTTCGGCGAGGGTGATCAAGTTTGCGGAGAGGGGGTAGTGTGGCAGGGGAGGAGAGGGCGGAGAAGGTCAAGAGATGGTGGTCGGACAGTGTGAGTACCGAGGTTGTGAGGTTAGAGAGGGAGCAAAGGCGGGTAAAGATGAGGTCAAGCGTTGTGGCCTTGTTCGTGGGTGGGAGAGGAGGACCATTGGGAGAGCCAGTGGCGTAACTTCAGGCCCAGGGGCCCGATGCGAAGGCTCCAACGGGGCCCCCAATTAGTGGAAATCTTTAATAGTATTGGTCTTTTTCTATGGGCCAAAGGGACTTTTGGGGCCCCCTAGGCTGCAGGGCCCGGGTGCGATCGCAACCCCTGCACCTGTGGTGGTTACGCCCCTGGGGAGAGCCCTAGGGAAGTGGTCAAGGAAAGAAGGTTGGAGGCGGCTGGACGGGGAGTGTCAATGGGGATATTGAAGTCGCCCATGATGATGGAGGGGATGTCAGTGGAGAGGAAGTGAAGTAGCCAGGTGGTGAAGTGGTCAAGGAAGGAGGCGGTGGGTCCGGGGGGGCGGTAGATGATGGCTATTTGGAGGTTGCAGGGGGAGAAGATTCGGACTGAGTGGGCTTCGAAGGAGGGGACAGTGACGGATGGGGGCTGGGGGATGGGGCTGAAGGTGCAGGAGTTGGACAGCAGTATGCCGACTCCACCGGCGTGCTTGCCAGAGGGACGGGGGGTGTGGGACAGGCTGAGGCCGCCGTAGGATAGTGCGGCAGGGGAGGCCGTGTCGGAAGGGGTGAGCCAGGTCTCGGTGAGGCCAAGGAATGACAGTTTCCTGGAGATAAAGAGATCATGGATGTTGGGGAGTTTGTTGCACACTGAGCGGGCATTCCAGAGTGCGCCGGGTAGAGCAGTAGGTGGGGCATGGGTTGGGGGAATGGGTCTGATGTTGGTGGGGTTGCGAGAGCTAGTGGTGGTGAGGTTGCGAGGGTTGGCGGTGGGTCGCGGGATGAAGGTTGTTGTGGGGATGTTGCGGGGGGGGGCCAGGATTGGGGGAGATGTCATCGGCAAGGAGGAGGAGTAGGCCGAGGGTTAGCAGGTGGGAGCATGAGAGCTTGCGAGGCGGGCGTGCTTGTTTGGTGATTGAGGATTGAAAGTGAAAGAAAAGGTCGGTAAAGTGGGTGAGGTGGTTCGGCAGGATGGAGGGTGAGAGCAGTATTTTGTTGCTGGGAGGGGGGATAAGTGGGGGTAGTAGGAAGTGGAGAAGGATGGGAGTGAGAGTGAGGAGTAGCGGGAACATTGCATACGGAGAACAGGGAGTGAGTGTGGCAGCAGGGGTCAGAAGCAGAGTGGGGAAAGTTGTTGTAGTGGGTGAATGGTCATCAGTGGGGAGCGGTCACGGGATGAGATGATGACCAGGGGATGAGATGTAAGGTGGGGGGTCAGATGGATGGGTCAGATGGGGAAGTTGGGGGATCAGTCGAGGCGGTCGGGGTTGACAGAGGCGATTGCTGGGTTGGCTGATGGAGCAGCCGTGGGACAGGTGAGGCATCCAGGGGTC
>JARQOC010000004.1:625079601-625147101 GCA_033576535.1 Allobates femoralis
CTCCCGGCAGAGACCTGGCGGGATGAGGGGCTCCCGGCAGAGACCTGGCGGGATGAGGGGCTCCCGGCAGAGACCTGGCGGGATGAGGGGCTCCCGGCAGAGACCTGGCGGGATGAGGGGCTCCAGGACCTCTGTCCCTGTGATATTGTTCCTCACGAGCCCAGCGTCTAAGCCTTACTGAGGACATTTTTGGTGAGTTGGGTTTCTCTCTTTCTTAGGCTAAGTTGAAGCCCCATATCCAGAACCCGAGCGCGGCGGAGCTGGTGCATTTCCTCTTCACCCCGCTGAGTATGGTGAGTCTCGGCTTTTCTTCTGGCCATTCTTGATACATTTCTTCTGGGATCAGATTGTAACAATTCTGTGTTCTCTAGATGCTGGAGGCCACTGGTGGTCCAGAGCTGGCAAAAAGTGTGGTGAGTCCCCTCCTGATAAAGGACGCCATTGACTTCCTCCATTTTGTCCTGAATACTGAGGAGAAGAACCTGTGGTTCTCGCTCGGTGACACGTGGAGTAAAACAAGGTAATGATCTGCTTCTCATGATTGGTATCGGTCCCCGGCTACATTCAACCACCGGGTCCTCACCCCAACCTCTCCCCATAGGGTGGATTGGCCCAAAGACCACTTCATCCCCCCGTACATCCCACGGTTCAGGAATGGCTGGGAGCCGCCCTTGTTAAATATTCCTAAAGAGCTGGAACGGGATCAATTGGTGGAAGTGCTGTCAAATCCGCCTGAAACCAAGCTGGAACCGAGAGGATTCTCCCCAGAGGTGAGGAACCATCTGTGTGCCAATGTCCAAGGGGAGGGGGGGATGTGTAGGGTGGCGGGAGGGGGGGATGTGTAGGGTGGCGGGAGGGGGGATGTGTAGGGTGGCGGGAGGGGGGGATGTGTAGGGTGGCGGGAGGGGGGGATGTGTAGGGTGGCGGGAGGGGGGGATGTGTAGGGTGGCGGGAGGGGGGGATGTGTAGGGTGGCGGGAGGGGGGGATGTGTAGGGTGGCGGGAGGGGGGGATGTGTGGGGTGGCGGGAGGGGGGGATGTGTGGGGTGGCGGGAGGGGGGGGGACGTGTAGGGTGGCTGTGATGGCCACCAAATTCCTTTTTTATTGCTTTTAACATTTCTTGGAGGCTTTAATTCATTCTGAGCTTTCTCTAATCTGACGCTTTCCCTGCAGCTTCTGCATTATATCCTTCTGTTCATTTGATAAACCTTCCTGTCTTCCTTCTCAGCAGGTGTTTGACTTCTGTGTTCATCCTCCTGGTTGTTTCCTTAAATTCTTCCTTCTTTTAGGGATTGTTAATGTTTGTGCTTTGAGAATCTCATTTTTCTAAATCTCCCATCCTTCCTTGACATTTGTCCTTCAGGACGTCCAGCCATTGGACCCATCCTATCCTCTTTCTCAGTCCCTTAAAATCTTCTTTTCTGAAATTCAGCCCTCAAGTCTGAGTCTTCACAGGTCTCCTCCTCTAGTTATCCATGATCACATGATCGCTGCCTCCTCGGGTCCCTTACCTTCTATGCTTCCCGCCGCCCTTGATGCCCGCGGTCCCCGCCGCCCTTGCCGCCGGTGGTCCCCGCCGCCCTTGCCTTCTCAACCATTTCCTCCCTGTTTATAAGCATTAGATCCAAGGTCCATTAGATTCAAGCAGATCCCCTTATTTGATGATGTCCGAGGTGTCGGGGGTGGCGCCTCTTGTGGAGCAGTCAGTGGTGGGGCATGATGTCCGAGGTGTCGGGGGTGGCGGCTCTTGTGGAGCAGTCAGTGGTGGGGCATGATGTCCGAGGTGTCGGGGGGGGTGGCGCCTCTTGTGGAGCAGTCAGTGGTGGGGCATGATGTCCGAGGTGTCGGGGGTGGCGCCTCTTGTGGAGCAGTCAGTGGTGGGGCATGATGTCCGAGGTGTCGGGGGTGGCGCCTCTTGTGGAGCAGTCAGTGGTGGGGCATGATGTCCGAGGTGTCGGGGGTGGCGCCTCTTGTGGAGCAGTCAGTGGTGGGGCATGATGTCCGAGGTGTCGGGGGTGGCGCCTCTTGTGGAGCAGTCAGTGGTGGGGCATGATGTCCGAGGTGTCGGGGGTGGCGCCTCTTGTGGAGCAGTCAGTGGTGGGGCATGATGTCCGAGGTGTCGGGGGGTGGCGCCTCTTGTGGAGCAGTCAGTGGTGGGGCATGATGTCCGAGGTGTCGGGGGTGGCGCCTCTTGTGGAGCAGTCAGTGGTGGGGCATGATGTCCGAGGTGTCGGGGGTGGCGCCTCTTGTGGAGCAGTCAGTGGTGGGGCATGATGTCCGAGGTGTCGGGGGTGGCGCCTCTTGTGGAGCAGTCAGTGGTGGGGCATGATGTCCGAGGTGTCGGGGGGGGTGGCGCCTCTTGTGGAGCAGTCAGTGGTGGGGCATGATGTCCGAGGTGTCGGGGGTGGCGCCTCTTGTGGAGCAGTCAGTGGTGGGGCATGATGTCCGAGGTGTCGGGGGTGGCGCTTCTTGTGGAGCAGTCAGTGGTGGGGCATGATGTCCGAGGTGTCGGGGTGTGGCGCTCTTGTGGAGCAGTCAGTGGTGGGGCATGATGTCCGAGGTGTGGTCGGTGGGTGGCGCCTCTTGTGGAGCAGTCAGTGGTGGGGCATGATGTCCGAGGTGTCGGGGGTGGCGGCTCTTGTGGAGCAGTCAGTGGTGGGGCATGATGTCCGAGGTGTCGGGGGTGGCGCCTCTTGTGGAGCAGTCAGTGGTGGGGCATGATGTCCGAGGTGTCGGGGGTGGCGGCTCTTGTGGAGCAGTCAGTGGTGGGGCATGATGTCCGAGGTGTCGGGGGGTGGCGGCTCTTGTGGAGCAGTCAGTGGTGGGGCATGATGGCCGAGGTGTCGGGGGTGGCGCCTCTTGTGGAGCAGTCAGTGGTGGGGCATGATGTCCGAGGTGTCGGGGGTGGCGGCTCTTGTGGAGCAGTCAGTGGTGGGGCATGATGTCTGAGGTGTCGGGGGTGGCGGCTCTTGTGGAGCAGTCAGTGGTGGGGCATGATGGCCGAGGTGTCGGGGGTGGCGCCTCTTGTGGAGCAGTCAGTGGTGGGGCATGATGTCCGAGGTGTCGGGGGTGGCGGCTCTTGTGAAGCAGTCAGTGGTGGGGCATGATGTCTGAGGTGTCGGGGGTGGCGGCTCTTGTGGAGCAGTCAGTGGTGGGGCATGATGTC
The DNA here is from genome assembly GCA_033576535.1 of Allobates femoralis. NCBI lineage: Eukaryota > Metazoa > Chordata > Amphibia > Anura > Aromobatidae > Allobates > Allobates femoralis. Next base: position 625,082,768 of record JARQOC010000004.1, read on the forward strand.
CGAGGTGTCGGGGGTGGCGGCTCTTGTGGAGCAGTCAGTGGTGGGGCATGATGTCTGAGGTGTCGGGGGTGGCGGCTCTTGTGGAGCAGTCAGTGGTGGGGCATGATGTCCGAGGTGTCGGGGGTGGCGGCTCTTGTGGAGCAGTCAGTGGTGGGGCATGATGTCCGAGGTGTCGGGGGTGGCGGCTCTTGTGGAGCAGTCAGTGGTGGGGCATGATGTCTGAGGTGTCGGGGGTGGCGGCTCTTGTGGAGCAGTCAGTGGTGGGGCATGATGTCCGAGGTGTCGGGGGTGGCGGCTCTTGTGGAGCAGTCAGTGGTGGGGCATGATGTCCGAGGTGTCGGGGGTGGCGCCTCTTGTGGAGCAGTCAGTGGTGGGGCATGATGTCCGAGGTGTCGGGGGTGGCGCCTCTTGTGGAGCAGTCAGTGGTGGGGCATGATGTCCGAGGTGTCGGGGGTGGCGCCTCTTGTGGAGCAGTCAGTGGTGGGGCATGATGTCCGAGGTGTCGGGGGTGGCGCCTCTTGTGGAGCAGTCAGTGGTGGGGCATGATGTCCGAGGTGTCGGGGGTGGCGCCTCTTGTGGAGCAGTCAGTGGTGGGGCATGATGTCCGAGGTGTCGGGGGTGGCGCCTCTTGTGGAGCAGTCAGTGGTGGGGCATGATGTCCGAGGTGTCGGGGGTGGCGCCTCTTGTGGAGCAGTCAGTGGTGGGCATGATGTCCGAGGTGTCGTGGGGTGGCGCCTCTTGTGGAGCAGTCAGTGGTGGGGCATGATGTCCGAGGTGTCGGGGGTGGCGCCTCTTGTGGAGCAGTCAGTGGTGGGGCATGATGTCCGAGGTGTCGGGGGTGGCGCCTCTTGTGGAGCAGTCAGTGGTGGGGCATGATGTCCGAGGTGTCGGGGGTGGCGCCTCTTGTGGAGCAGTCAGTGGTGGGGCATGATGTCCGAGGTGTCGGGGGTGGCGCTTCTTGTGGAGCAGTCAGTGGTGGGGCATGATGTCCGAGGTGTCGGGGTGGCGCCTCTTGTGGAGCAGTCAGTGGTGGGGCATGATGTCCGAGGTGTCGGGGGTGGCGCCTCTTGTGGAGCAGTCAGTTGTGGGGCATGATGTCCGAGGTGTCGGGGGTGGCGGCTCTTGTGGAGCAGTCAGTGGTGGGGCATGATGTCCGAGGTGTCGGGGGTGGCGCCTCTTGTGGAGCAGTCAGTGGTGGGGCATGATGTCCGAGGTGTCGGGGGTGGCGGCTCTTGTGGAGCAGTCAGTGGTGGGGCATGATGTCCGAGGTGTCGGGGGTGGCGGCTCTTGTGGAGCAGTCAGTGGTGGGGCATGATGGCCGAGGTGTCGGGGGTGGCGCCTCTTGTGGAGCAGTCAGTGGTGGGGCATGATGTCCGAGGTGTCGGGGGTGGCGGCTCTTGTGGAGCAGTCAGTGGTGGGGCATGATGTCTGAGGTGTCGGGGGTGGCGGCTCTTGTGGAGCAGTCAGTGGTGGGGCATGATGTCCGAGGTGTCGGGGGTGGCGGCTCTTGTGGAGCAGTCAGTGGTGGGGCATGATGGCCGAGGTGTCGGGGGGTGGCGCCTCTTGTGGAGCAGTCAGTGGTGGGGCATGATGTCCGAGGTGTCGGGGGTGGCGGCTCTTGTGGAGCAGTCAGTGGTGGGGCATGATGGCCGAGGTGTCGGGGGTGGCGCCTCTTGTGGAGCAGTCAGTGGTGGGGCATGATGTCCGAGGTGTCGGGGGTGGCGGCTCTTGTGAAGCAGTCAGTGGTGGGGCATGATGTCTGAGGTGTCGGGGGTGGCGGCTCTTGTGGAGCAGTCAGTGGTGGGGCATGATGTCCGAGGTGTCGGGGGTGGCGGCTCTTGTGGAGCAGTCAGTGGTGGGGCATGATGTCTGAGGTGTCGGGGTGGCGGCTCTTGTGGAGCAGTCAGTGGTGGGCATGATGTCCGAGGTGTCGGGGGTGGCGGCTCTTGTGGAGCAGTCAGTGGTGGGGCATGATGTCCGAGGTGTCGGGGGTGGCGGCTCTTGTGGAGCAGTCAGTGGTGGGGCATGATGTCTGAGGTGTCGGGGGTGGCGGCTCTTGTGGAGCAGTCAGTGGTGGGGCATGATGTCCGAGGTGTCGGGGGTGGCGGCTCTTGTGGAGCAGTCAGTGGTGGGGCATGATGTCCGAGGTGTCGGGGGTGGCGGCTCTTGTGGAGCAGTCAGTGGTGGGGCATGATGTCCGAGGTGTCGGGGGTGGGGGAAGGGTTGGGGTCTTGGTTTCCTGTGTTTCGCCAGTTATGAGACGTCCTTTGTTTCTTTTGCAGTTTTCCCGCAGTCTGGACCTCGCGCCCCTGGACAGGTGAGTGTGTAACCACAAGCTCTCAGTATAATGGAGATAAACAGGGACCATTTACTGTTTCATGAAAAATGAGAAAGACTTCAATAATCAACAGTCAGAAATGTGGGAAATCCGGTCAATAAGACACAACCTAAGTGATATGAGTAAAGGAGATGCCTGAGAGTGATGGAGAGTAGATCCAGTATATGGTGTACAGAGGGGGGGGGCGTATGTGGTGTACGGAGGGAGGGGGGGCCGTATGTGGTGTACGGAGGGGGGGGGCCGTATGTGGTGTACGAAGGGGGGGGGCCGTATGTGGTGTACGAAGGGGGGGGGCCGTATGTGGTGTACGGAGGGGGGGGGCCGTATGTGGTGTACGGAGGGGGGGGGCCGTATGTGGTGTACGGAGGGGGGGGGCCGTATGTGGTGTACGGAGGGGGGGGCCGTATGTGGTGTACGGAGGGGGGGGCCGTATGTGGTGTACGGAGGGGGGGGCCGTATGTGGTGTACGGAGGGGGGGCCGTATGTGGTGTACGGAGGGGGGGGCCGTATGTGGTGTACGGAGGGGGGGGCCGTATGTGGTGTACGGAGGGGGGGGCCGTATGTGGTGTACGGAGGGGGGGGCCGTATGTGGTGTACGGAGGGGGGGGCCGTATGTGGTGTACGGAGGGGGGGGGCCGTATGTGGTTTACGGAGGGGAGGAGCCGTATGTGGATCTATGTATTTGATGTATGGAGGGCTGTATGTCTCGATATTCGGGTATAGGCGATATCTAACAGTAACGTATTATATAGTATATGACATGGACACTGACTCCAGTGTGAGACTGGTGCGCTCTGGTGTACAGATTGATCACAGGTGGTCCCAATCTCATGTAGGTATATAGTGGGTGCGCGACCACAAGGGCAACAGTGCACAGGGCTGATTTATATAGGTGGGGTGCAGGGTGTGGACATCTCAGGTCTCCACTGAGGTGTCTCTGGCCATGATGCTTTTCGTGTCCATCACTGACTTCATTACTTCTGTTCTTGTCGCAGGAATACTTATTTCTATAATCCCTAATCCAGCATGCCCATCCTCCTGGACTATAGCTGCCAGTTTTCTGAAGAACACAGAAATGGACTGTGCAAGGCCTGATCTCGCCGATACCTGGCCATCCGAGGCCTGATCTCGCCGATACCTGGCCATCCGAGGCCTGACCTCCCCATACCTGGCCATCCGAGGCCTGACCTCCCCCTTACCTGGCCATCCGAGGCCTGACCTCCCCGATACTGCCATCGGCCTACTCCCATACCTGGCCATCCGAGGCCTGACCTCCCCCATACCTGGCCATCCAGGCTGCCCCCATACCTGCCATCGAGGCCTGACCTCCCCCATACCTGGCCATCCGAGGCCTGACCTCCCCCATACCTGGCCTTCCGAGGCCTGACCTCCCCATACCTGCTTCGAGCTGCCCTCCCATACCTGACATCGAGCCTGACCTCCCTACTGCCATCCGAGCTGACCCCCCATACCTGGCCATCCGAGGCTTGACCTCCCCCATACCTGGCCATCCGAGGCTGACCTCCCCCATACTGGCATCGAGCTGACCTCCCCCATACCTGGCCATTCCGAGGCCTGACCTCCCCCATACCTGACCATCCGAGGGCTGACCTCCCCCATACTGGCCATCCGAGGCTGACCTCCCCCATACCTGGCCATCCGAGGGCTTGACCTCCCCCATACCTGGCCATCCGAGGCCTGACCTCCCCCATACCTGGCCATCCGAGGCCTGACCTCCCCCATACCTGGCCATCCGATGCCTGACCTCCCCCATACCTGGCCATCCGAGGCTTGACCTCCCCCATACCTGGCCATCCGATGCCTGACCTCCCCCATACCTGCCATCTGAGGCCTGACCTCCCCCATACCTGGCCATCCGAGGCCTGACCTCCCCCATACCTGGCCATCCGAGGCCTGACCTCCCCCATACCTGGCCATCCGAGGCCTGACCTCCCCCATACCTGGCCATCCGAGGCTGACCTCCATACCTGGAATTGAGGCCTGATCTCCGAACTTCATCCTGTCCATTGAGCCTGACTCCCCCATACCTGCCATCCGAGGCCTGACCTCCCATACCTGGCCATCCAGGCCTGACCTCCCCCATACCTGGCCATCCGAGGCCTGACCTCCCCATACCTGGCCATCCGAGGCCTGACCTCCATACCTGGTATCGAGGCCTGATCTCCTGATTTATCTCTGGTCATTTGAGGCCTAATCTCCCACATATCCAGCCATCAGAGTCCTGACCTCCTCTATATCCAGCCATCCAAGGCCTGACCTCCCTTATATCCGACCTCCTGTCTATTAGGCCGTCTGATCTTCCTGATCATCTGAGTCTGGTCTCCCGTGTATCCGGTCGTCTGAGGCCTGGTCTTTCATGTACCCGGTTGTTCGAGGCCTGGTCTCCTGAGTATCTGGCCATTCGAGGCCTGGAATCTCGTGTATCCGGTTGTCCGAGGCCTGGTCTCCCGTGTATCCGGTCATCCATCGCGTTTTAATCTTTTCTCCTTATTGTAAATAATAGATAATTTGTGCACCAATCACAGACAATCTGATCCTAAATCATTAGACAATCTAATCACAATCGCTTGATCCTGTGATCGACCGCTTATCTTTTCTGCTCATGCATCACATGACCTGTAGCTCCTCCTCCTCCGCGGGGCTCCATGGTATCACCCGCAGGTCCATGTGCGGCACAAGATGCCAGAGATCACCCTGATTCCTCCAGATTCTCTCCTCGTACTGCGCTTCCCTGATGATATCGCTAATCAGTAGAAGGTGTCCTGTATATATAATATATTATTACCCCGCACTGACTGTAATAAAGCGGACGTGTCCCCTCTGTCTGATATGGATTATTGGTCACATGATCACCACCGACAACAACCAGGAAACGAGAGCCGGCCCGACCTGCCACTGTGCTGTATACACAGGATATTGGTATATGCAAAGCCGTATACACAGGATATAGGTATATACACAGCCGTATACGCGGGATATGGGTGTGTGCACGGCCGTACACGCGGGATATGGGTGTGTGCACGGCCGTACACGCGGGATATGGGTGTGTGCACGGCCGTACACGCGGGATATGGGTGTGTGCACGGCCGTACACGCGGGATATGGGTGTGTGCACGGCCGTACACGCGGGATATGGGTGTGTGCACGGCCGTACACGCGGGATATGGGTGTGTACACGGCCGTGTGGGCACGACCGTACACGCGGGATATACACGGCCGTGTGCGCACGACCGTACACGCGGGATATACACGGCCGTGTGCGCACGGCCGTACACGCGGGATATACACAAGATATAGGTGTATACACAGCCGTATACACAGGATATAGCTGTATACACAGGATAACGGTTTATACACAGGATATAGATATTTAGGTGACACCAGACTTTTCCATCCACTATATATATAGACACCTGTTTTTCTCACTCCCTGACATGAAATCAGAATAAACCTTTCCTGTTTGGGACAATTAGAATGAAGCAGAATTATTAATATTTCCTAAATGCAGAATAATGATAGAGACAATGTTTCCAGGCAGTTTATCACTTTCTGTACAGTCACACGTTTCCATACATTTACACAATTTGGTTAGAAGGAAGAACAAGGTTTGGTTCGGTGTCAGCAGTTGAATAAAGCTCGATCCCTCTTCAGTGGGAGAAAGACCATAATAATCTTGTAGTTATTATTTATCATTATAGCGCCATTAATTCCACGGCGCTTTACATGTATATAGGGTATACATAGACCAGTATGGAGAACACTGACAATGTGGCACACAGGTACAGAAGGAGGGAAGACCCTGTCCGCGAGGGGGCGGGAGAGGATACAATAGGAGGGGGTAGCGTTGACCTGCGGAGGTCTGGTCGGCCGAGGCTCACAGTAGGTTGTAGGCTTGTTGGAGGAGCTGAGTCTTCCTTCAATCTTAAATACTATGTTACTATGTCTTCAGGTTTCTTTTTGAAGGTTGTCAGAGTAGGTGCCAGCCTGATGTGTTGGCGCAGAAAGCTCCAGAGTATAGCGGAGGCACGGGAGAAGTCTTGTATGTGGTTGTGGGACGAAGAGATAAGGGGGGAGTGGAGGAGGAGATCTTGGGAGGAACGCCGGTTGCGTGAGGGTAGGTAATGGGAGACCATGTTACAGGAGACCGGTTGTGAACAGCTTTGTAAGTCTTACACAAACAGGGGACTCAGAGAAATAGGGAAGCAGTGAAGGGTTTGGCAGAGCAGACAGGTAGATTAGTCGGGCCGCAGAGTTTAAGATAGATTGGAGTTACAGTAATCGAGGCGGGAGATGATGAGGGCATGAACAAGTGTTTTTGCAGTGTCGAGGTCAAGGAATGAACAAATTCTGGAAATATTTTTGATTTGGAGTCAGCAGGAGGTGGCGAGGGCTTAGATGTGTGGCTTAAATGAGAGGAAGGAGGCGAGGAGTAGCCATTGACTGTGATGGATAGGTCAGGTGGGGGGGGGGGGGGAGTTGGTTGGGAGAAAGACTATGAATTCAATTTTGTCAATGTTCAGTTTCAGGAAGCGAGCAGAAAAGAAGGATGATGTGGCAGACAGACATTGCGAAATTTTGAATTACAAGGAGGAGACATCAGGTCCGGAGAGATGGATCTGGGTGTAGTCAGTGTAGAGGTGATACTGAAGACCGAAGAACTCAATGAGCTGTCCCAGACCGAGGGTGTAGATGGAGAAGAGTAAGGGTCAAAGAACCGAGCCTTGGGGGGATACCGACAGATAGGGGCTAATGGGAGGAGGTGTAGTGGGGGAGGGAGACGCTGAATGTACGGTCTGATAGGTATAAAGATATCCAGAAGAGGGCCAACTCAGTGATACCAAGAGATTCCAGGATCTGTAGCAGGAGGGAGCGGTCTACAGTGTCGAGGAGGACAGAGTAGTGTGGTTAGCTCTTGGCGGTTATTAAGTCGCTGGTAACTTTGGTTATGGTTGTTTCGGGGGAGTGATGCCATCAGAAGCCGGATTGTAAGCTGTCAGAGGGAGGAGGAGGAGAGGCGGGAGGACAGCTCGAGGTGGTCATGGTGTGCCAGTAGTTTGGAAGCAAAGGGGAGAAGTGATATTAAGTGATAGAAACAGAGGATGGGTCAAGGTTGGGCTTTTTGAGGATGGGTGTGATCAAGGCATGTTTGAAAGATGAGGGGAAGACGCCAGTAGTTAGTGATAAGTTGAGGAGATGGGTTAGGGTTGGGATGAAGACTTAGGTGAGGCTGGGAATGAGGTGGGATGGGAGTGGGTCAAGGGCGCTAGTGGTGAGGTGTGATTTTGACAGAAGGGAGGAGAGCTGCTCTTCTGTCATGGCTTTGGAAGGAGAGGGTAGTGAAGTTGAGAGAAGAAGCTGTGGGGACAGAGGGTCAAAGCTGCATATGATGTTTTCCAACCTCTTATAGAAGGAGGCAAAGTCATCAGCAGAGATTAGAGGGTAGGGAGGAGGTGACGGGGGACGGAGTAGAGAATTGAAGGTTTTAAATAGCTGTTTGGGATTGTAAGACAGGGAGGTTATTAGAGAAGAGAAGTAGGTTTGTTTTGCAGCGGTGAGTGTAGACTTGAAGTTAGTGAGGGACTGCTTGAACAAAGCGAAGTGCTCTGTGGAGTGGGATTTCTTCCATCTCCGTTCGGCCACCCTGGAAGCCCGTCTCAGGTCTTTAGTGAGGCTGGTCTGCCAGGGTTTCCGGTTTATGCGAGTTTTGTTGTATGTGAGGGGGCAGCCAAGTCGAGGGCAGTAGTTATTGTGGTGTTATATAGGGTGGTGGCAGCATCCATGTTATGTAGGGAAGATGGGTCAGCGAGAGGGAGAAGGGATTCTGAGAATGAGTTTAAATCTGTGTTCTAGGTTTCTGCGAGGATGATTGAGTATGCGGAGTGGGGCTGACGTTGTAGGGGAGGAGAGGGAGGAGGAAAAAGTCAGTAGATTGTGATCAGACAGGGGGAAGGGTGAATATGAGGTTAGTGAGAGAACATAGGCGTGTGAAGATGAGGTCCAGCGTGTGGCCATCTTTGAGTGGCAGAGGAGGACCATTGAGTGAAGTCAGCGAAAGACGTTTAGAGGCAGCAGGGTTGGAAGTGTTGATGGGGATATTGAAATCACCCATGATGTTAGTGGGGGTGTCTGCAGGAAGGAAGTAAAGCAGCCAGGTGGTGCAGTGGTCAAGGAAGGAGGTAGGTGATCCAGGGGGCGGTAAATGACAGTCAGTTGGAGGTTGCAGGGAGAGAAGATGCGGACACAATGCACCTTGAAGGAGGGGAGAGTAGCGGAGGGAGGTAGTGGAATAGGGCTAAAGGAGCAGTTATTGGACAGGAGCAAGCCGACTCCTCCACCGTGTTTGTTACTGGGGCGGGATGTGTGGGAAAAACTGAGTCCATCATAAGAAACAGCCTCTACCACTGCACCATCAGAGGGAGTGAGCCAGGTTTCGTTGATGCCAAGGAATGAGAGCTTGTTGGAGATGGAGGTTGTGGGTGAATGAGCGTTTGTTGCAGACAGATTGATAGTTCCATAATGCTCCAGGTAGAGGGACTGGGGATGCAGGGGCTGGATGAATGGGTCTGAGGTTGTTTGGGTTGCGAAGGTTACTGTTGGATCATGGGTATGGGGTAGAGCTGATTTTGGGAATGTGGTGGGGGGGACCAGGATTAGGGGATATGTCACCAGCAAGTAGGAGGAGGAGGGAGAGCGTTAGAAGGTGGGAGCAGGAGAGGGCACGTGGCGGGCATGCATGTTTGGAGACAGAGGATTGAAAATGAAGGAAAAGTTCAGAGGAGTTGATGAGATGGTTGGGTACGATGGAGGGAGAGATCACTACTTTGTTGCTAGGTGGAGGGATAAGTGGAGATAATAGGAAGTAAAGTAGTATGGGACTGAAAGTGAAAAGAAACGGAAACATTGTATACAGTGACTATGGAATGCAGTATGTAGAGATGGGATGCAGCAGGGGATGAGGTTCAGGCAGGGGTCGGTTGGAGCCAGGGAACAGATGTAGTGAGAGATGAGCAATAGTGATGGAGTCGTACCAAGTTAAGATCGAGTGGGAAATACATAGGGATAAGATACAGCAGGGGGATGAGATGGAGTCAGGGATCAGATGCAGCGAAAGGGTGAGCAGGTCCAGACAAATGCATAACATGTAGGGATAAGATGCAGCCGGGGATCAGATGCAGCGGATGGATGAGTAATAATGATTAACTTGTACCAAGTCAGACAAATGCTCAACACATTGAGATAGGATGCAGCCGGGGATCAGATGTAGCCAGGGGACAAAAGCAGCTAAGAGAAGTCTTGCTGGGGTGCTGGCCGATGGTTTGTTGGCTGGTGGTGGCTGTCAGCAGGGTCGGTGATGGAGGGTGGCAGGTCAGTCGGCCTGATTTTGCTTGGAGGATTGTGGGCCTGGGTTCCCTGGACTTGGGTCTGTGGTGGAGGCCGGCAATCCAGGGGAGTGGAGGGGTCCTCGTCAAGGGTTGTTGTAGTAGTAAGTGGAGGGACCAGGCACCTCCATTCAGCCCTCGGATTCGGGAGATGGTAATGGAGCGGGCCACTTTTGTAGTGCAGTGGGGGCCACAGAGCAGACCGGTGACACAACTGGAAGTAAGGGCCCTATGTTGGGGCCACCATGCCAGACCGGGGATGCGACAGGAAGCAAGGCCTCCCAGGCAGCGCTGTCCGCCCCACGATTAGTCGACAGGTCCCAGATGCCGCTGTGGAGGCTTGGATCAGGGTGTCCCAAGAGCCCAGGAGGGGAGCAGGGTCGCTAGTTCTGATGACTTTTAATGGCAACAAAAATAAGGTAATTTTGTTACAATTTATTATTTTTGATGCCATTTAAAAGGTTTCACAACTTCAAGATTGTGTTTCTCCCACTGAAGAGGGATCAATCTTTATTCAGCTTGTGACACGGGACAAAACCTTGTTTCTTCTAACTAAATGGAGGATACCAGAATGTAGCGCACATCTATGGAACGACACGATCTGGAGAGACCGGCACAACTGGACAGTGACAAGATACAAGAAAGAACATTTAATACCCGGAGGACTGAGCTTAAAGTGTCTCACTTCATCAGGAAGACGCCCTCTCACGAAACGCGTTGATAGATTGACAGCCCCCACCGACCAATCACATTAGCGCTAATCGACGGCACCGTAATCCTCCTACTCTACCACCTGACTCTGACGTGATGTAGACAGAGGGTGGACTGTGGGAGGACGCGAACAGCGCCGCTGGCCACGGTGCCTGCACGCCGCTCCAAGACACCGAATACCAGGGGACAGAGCTTAATGAACAACGAACACTAACAGAAAGATACATCCAAGAGCCACCATTAGGAATCTAAGAGCATACGTATATATATACAACTGCAGAAATAAGGAGAAAGCAACGTCCGATACCGTAATAAGGATCCTGAATCCAGAAGTATATTCAAGCATAAAGCACATAAGAAGTCCAAGTAAAGAAACATCACTATAGCCCTGCAATTGAGGACTAGATAGATTACAATTCATTTTTGGGTCGGTATGGAGACCATATTTTTTATATATGAATAAAAGGATATTTTTTAAGAAAGAATTATTCTATTAACTATTCTAGACATAAAATATTATGCGATGAAAGTAAGCGCTGGGGTCTTAATCATATAATTAGTCAATCAAAATCCCCATATAGGGAGGACATACGCACGGAACCCCCTTAGACCCTATAGCTCCAAGACTTAGACCTCTAAGCAAGAATTCACTCTAGCTGAGGCCCCCTAGCCAATCAAATTAATATTATCGATATATTGACTCCTTCAGACATTTGGTCCATTCCACAATATTCGATGATAAAACCTCTATTATCAGTGTGCAAGAGAGAAAGGCAATTCACAGCCTGAAGAACAGCAGATAAAGGTGAGGCCATAGTTCTGAATACTGCACACAGACAGCTGATGGATACACAGGGCTACACCGAACTGGATGACAACCCAACTCCAATACATGAGGGAAGTCATCAAAGGTTTGGGTACAGATTGTTCAAACCTTCTGGACTTTAATCATGAGAATCCAAGGATGGGAGCTTTGTATCTGCTTCCCAAGATCCATATACCAGGTAATCCACGGAGGCCGATCATCTCCGGGGTGGGGACACTCACTGAAAGAATCTCAGGATGGGTGCAAAATGTCCTTAAACCGCTGGTAAGGAGGACAGCCAGATATATACAAGAGACTACGGACGTTTTAAACAAGCTATCTACAATAGTTCCCCTTTCTTAAGAGTGCCATCTTGGACACCATCCCTATACTCTAACATCCCACACGAAGATGGACTTACTGCCTGCCAAATGTTTTTTGAAGTCAATGTGATCCCTTCTGAATCTACACTAAGACTCACCAGATTTATCCTGACACACAACTGTCTCTTTAGTGAGGAACTATGCCTACAACGCACCAGAACTGCTATGGGAAGCACAATGGCCCCCAGTATGCCAACCTTTTCATGGCTCATTTGGAAAATGACTTTTTATCCTCCTGCCCCATCAAACCCTTGGCGTACTTCCGTTACAAACCCTTGGCGTACTTCCGTTACAAACCCTTGGCGTACTTCCGTTACATTGATGACATCTTAATAATTATGACTGAGGCTGAACATGAACTTCTAAAATTTCATGAAAATGTCAACACCTTTCATCCCACCATAAACCTGACACTGGAGCACTCAAACAGAAATCACCCTGCTGGACACCACCATAAAAATCCTAAATGGTTCATTCCAGACATCAGTGTATCAGAAACCGATTGACTGTCCCACATACCTCAGATGGGACAGTTTCCACCCAAAACATGCCCTCAGACATAACCGTATGTGTTCCAACCCAACAGACAGGGATGAACACTTACCCCCATCTAACAAACATATTTTTAAATCAAGGCCACCACCCCAACCCCATTGATGATCAAATCCTTACATTCACAAGGATCCCTAGAAGTCAAGCGCTCCAATACAGAGATAAAGAAGAAAATCATATTCCTGTGGTGGTGGCCTACAACCCACAGCTTGAGGCTCTGTGAAATACTGCCATTAAACTTCACCATATCCTACACGAGGATGACTGACTATTCAAAGACCCTCCTTGCTGTGCTACAGGCGGCCTCCCAATTTAAGAAGCATGATCTGAAATTCAATGCCCTCAGACACACCAAGAGGAGCTGCAAAACCTGTGCTCATTTAGAGACCAAAGACAAGATCCTGATCCCCAGCATGCAGCAGGACTGTAAGATTCCCAGGGCATTCACATGCTCCTCTTCCAATGTTGTGTATTTAAGTTTGTGCACTATATGTCCTGTGGGGGGTTTCTATTTTGGAGAAACAGGACAGAGACTCAGAGCAAGGATGAGGTCTCATCGTCACACGATTACAGACAAAGTCCATTTACCTGTAGCCAAACACTTTTATGGCCCAGGGCACAATATGGACAACATGAAAGTTGTCATATTAAAAGGCAAATCACAGAAGGGTCTAGGAGTACAAATTACAACCTTTGACCCTGTTAGATCAGGTTTAAATCAATCAGAAGGATTTATGGCTCACTACAAGATCTGAGAAGTCCTTCACAGACACTGCGAGGACACCAGGTTTAGAAGTTGCATATAAATTGGGACTATAAAAACTTTAACACCACTATGCTTGGCTAATGAAGGATTCTCTTTCTAAGCTCAATTGATTATATCTGGCACCTGCTCTGGTTGAGCACATATTTGTGTTTTTTCTTCTATTTTGTCATAGTAGCCTGATGAAGAGATGTGAGAAGTCTCAAAAGCTTGCTGCCTTGTAACATCAATTACTTTATAATGGCTAACAAAAATAATCACAACTACAGGATTATTTTGTTTCTCCCGCTGAGAGCTATCCATCTTTAAACAATTTGGGACAGCCCATATGATGATGTCTTGTGTTTGGAAGCTTCTGATAAGTTTATTGGCAACATCTGAGTTGGAGACACACCTGTGGATGTATTTTAGTGCACACCTGACACACACTGCTTCTTTCTGTAGCATCATGGAAAAGTCTAAGTCAGCCAAGATATCTGTAAGAGAATTGTGGACTTGCACAAGTCTGGGTTCATCTTTGAGTGCAATTTCTAGATACCTGAAGGTGCCTTATTCATCTGTAGAAACAATTACACTCAAGTACAAACAAGATGGGAATGTCCAGCCATCATACCACTCAGGAAGGAGATGGGTTCTGTGTCCCAGAGATGAACGTGCTTTGGTCCGATATGTGCATATCAACCCAAGAACAAAATCAAAAGACTTTGAAGATGATGATGGAAGCTGGTACGATTGTGTCATTATCCACAGTGAAACTAGTACTGTATCCACATGAGCTAAATGGCCACTTTGCCAGGAAGAAGCCATTACTCCAAAAGAAACAGAGAAAAGCCACACAGGAACAAAGACCTACCTTGGAGACGTCCTGTGGTCTGACAAAACCAAAATTGAGCTGTTTGGTCATATAGACCATCGTTACACTTGGAGGAAAAATGGAGAAGCTTGGAAGCCTGAGAACACCATCCCAACTGTGAAACTTGGGGTTGGCCCCGCATCATGTTGTGGGGTTGTTTGGCTGCAGGAGGGACTGGTGAACTTCATAAAATAGATGAGAAAAGAAGATTGTGGCAATACTGAGTCAACATCTCAAGGCATCAGCCAGGAAGATAAAGCTTGGGCGGAAATGGATCTTCTAAATGAACAATGACCAAAAGCTCCTGAAAACCTGTTACAAAGTGGCTTAAGGGTAACAAAGTCAATGTTTTGGAGCGACCATCACAAAGCCCTGATCTCAATTCTATTGAAAATGTATGTACAAAGCTGAAAAGGCTGCGAGCGACGACCTCCAAACATGGCTCAGCTACACCAGATCTGTCAGGAGGAATGGGCCCAAATCCCTACAACTATAGTGAGAAGCTTGTGGAAGGATCCGAAACGTTTCATCCAAGTCATACAGTGTGAGGGCAAATACTGATGAAATGTATGGAAACCTGTGACTACAGGAAGAAATAAAATGGCTTAAAACATTCTCTCTATCATTATTCTGCATTTGGTAAATATTAATAATTCTGCTTCATCCTAATTATCCTGAAACAGGAAAGGTTTATTCCGATTTCATGTCAGATAGTGGGAAAAAAATAAACATGTATATATATATATATATATGTGTGTATGTATATATATTATATATATAATGAATGGAAGCTGCTGTTTTCAGCTGTATGTACACACAGCTGTATACACAGGATATGGATATATATACAGCTGTATATATGGGATATATCTTGTATATACGTCTGTGAATAAATCTGAATCCTTATACACAGGATATAGATCTATACACAGCCATATACACAGGATATAGAAAGATATATATATATACAGCCGAATATATGGGATATAGCTATATATACAGCTGTATACACAGTCAATATCTTGTGTATACGTCTGTGTATAAATCTGTATCCTTTATACATGGGATATATATGTGTATAATATATAATACACACAGCCTTATACACAGTTTACAGCCATATAAACAGGATATATATAATTTTTTTTACAGGATGTAGATGTATATAGAGGCTATAGATATACTCAGTCGTATATTCGGGATATAGATATATAAACATCCATATAAGTGGGAGATTGATATATTCACAGCCGTATACACAGGTTATAGCTACATACACAACTGTATGCAAAGGATATACATGTATATTTTCTGATCATCATAATGGGAGACCCAGACAATGGGGTTTAGGGCACTGCCCTCCGGAGGCCACACTAGGTACTACAAGTTTGTAGACACCGCCTCCTCCGCTTATAAACCCCTACCGCAGGGAATATCCTCAGTTTTAAACTTAGTGTGCTCGGAGGATCACGCTTTGCTTGCACATCACAGCATTCTCACAGCTTACGTGATGGTGTCTGAAGACAAGGTAGGTCCCGGTCGGGGACCTCCGGCAGTCTCCCTGTTCACCCTTGGGGAACACACAGGTTGAGGTACCGGAGGGCTCTGAGCCTGGACACGTTGTGTCCTCCTGGTACGCTGCCGCGCTCCTTCACATCCCTCCTTGGGGGGGGCTCTGGGAAGTGGGAGACAGGAGCCTTGCACAGCTCCGCTCCGTCCGAGGCCTCCCTAAACGGTGCTTACAGACCGGACTGGAGCCAGCCCAGTCCGAGGCCTCCCTAAACGGTGCTTACACTCCGGACTGGTGCTGAACCCCCGTCCGAGGCCTCCCATTATATGGTGCTTACAGACCGGACCGGCACTGAGGTACCCTGTGTGTCTCCGGTGTGCCTGGGGGTAGTGTCTGACACTATTGTGTTTTGACACTCAGACCGCGCGCAACCCTCGGGTCCGCGGTTCTGGCGGTGTACCCTGTGCTGGGGTCACTATAGCTGACCGCCCTGTGTGTCACAGGGGCTGCGGCTGCGGGCTACAGAGTTTGTCTGAAGCCCTGGGTATAGTGTTGATACTATATCTCCCGCGCTGCGGGCTCCAGCACCAGATTACTGAGCTGGCTGCTTGGAGAGATGGGGAGCAGCCCATGTGATGTGGGTGTGTGTGTGTGCTTCCCGCGTGTTTGTGGCGCCGCCCACGACTTGTCTGGCGGCGGCCATTTTCTCCTCACTTCCCTACTGGGTCTGAATGAGTGCACTGCTGCGCTCCCAGGAGAGTCCGGTCATTACCCTCGCGGAGGCCACACACACATCGCTCCCCTCCACCGCATTGAAGCGGTCGGTAAGCCGCCGGTGTTCCGGTTTCCTACTTGACTTATTTTTCTCCTCTGCTGTCGGCATGTCCCCAGCAAAGAAGAGTACTGCTAAGGCAGACAACTCTACCACTACCTGTGCTACATGCAACGGGACGCTGGTTGGGGGGTCCTGCAATAACTGCGGACGCCCAGAGGCCCGGACTGATAATGCAGAGGCTGCAGCTCCGGTGCTGTACCCTGAGGTTCAGGTGATCCCAGGGCAATGGGAAACACAGAACAAGATTAATGAATCTGTGTTGTCCAAGCTGTCCTCCATGTCGCAATCCCTGGAGGCACTGACTAGGAGACTGGGAAGTCCAGCTGCTCCCTCAAGTTACCCCCGGGTGTCACCCTTTGCTACCACGAGACCCCTTAAGCGGGCTCGCCGGGATGAATCACCCGAGATCCAGAACCTCTCTGAGGAGGAGCGTCACTCTGATGGTGAGGAAGATGATGGGGGTTCAATACTTGAGTCTATGTCAGAACCACCTGACTGGGTGGAGGATTTGGTATCCTCCATAAACGAGACTTTACGTCTCGTGACACCCCCTGAGGAGGTGGAACTCCATCCGAAGGAGGTTTATCAATGGCTGCAGCCGGAGGCTCGCCCATGTGGCTCCTTTATGGACCACACTAACTTTGGAAGGGTGGTTAGAGCACCCAGGATTCATCCTGGGCGGCGTTATGTCCGCAAATCTAGGGACACTCGCTTCCCCTTCCCCAGGAGGTGCTTCAGGAGTGGTCGCAGTCCCCGAAGGTGGACGCTTCCATGACCAGGATTGCTGCACGCTCCCTTTTCTCTGCCTCTGATAGCTCCTCATTGAAGGACGCGACAGATAGACAGGTCGAACAACTCGCCAAGTCTTCCTATGAGGCTGTGGGGTCTTCATTTGCCCCTAATTTTGCCACGGTCTGGACTCTGCAGGCGATCACTACCTGCTTGGATGGTATCACTGACCTGGCGGGGTCCAATTCTGAGGTCCTAGCGCTTACTGATAGGGCAAGGGCCTATGCAGATTACGCCAGGACTGCGACCCTAGAAACTGCCACTCGCTCCGCTGTGGCTTCGGCCAATGCTACAGCGATCCGCAGGTTGTTGTGGCTGCGTCTTTGGGACTCAGATGCCACATCTAAGAAGATTCTGCAGAATCTTCCATTTTCTGGTGACAGACTCTTTGGTACCGAGCTGGACAAGCTGATAAAGGATTCTGCGGAGTCTAAGATCCCACAGAATAAGCCTAAGCCACGGTATACCGTCAAAAGGAACCCCAAGCAGCGGTCCTTTCGTTCCAGCTCGCAGTCATCAGCTTCTTCCGCTCGCGCGGACAGAGGAGGCAAGCCCTCTACTCAGTGGCGCCCCAAGGGTCGCCAGAAGAAGTCAACGGGGGCAACGGCTGCCACCCCCAAAACCACTTCCGCATGACTCGCTCTCCAGTCCTGCCGTCCCACAGGTGGGGGGCCGCCTGTCCCGATTTCGGGACAGATGGTTACTCCACGTCCAAGACCGGTGGGTCCGAGACGTAGTCTCGCGCGGCTACAGGATAGAGCTGACGTCGCGGCCGGCACACCGATTCCATCGGTCTGTTCCATCTCCAGACAAGGCTCAGGCTTTTTATCTGGTGTTGGAGGGTCTCCGCAGAGACAGAGTAGTGGTCCCAGTGCCTACGGGAGAGAGGTTCCGGGGTTTTTACTCCAACCTCTTTATCGTCCCGAAGAAGGACGGCTCTTTTCGCCCGGTTCTGGACCTCAAGTTCTTCAACCGTCACGTGTTGGTTCGGAAGTTCCGCATGGAATCCCTGCGCTCCGTGATCGCGGCTGTGTCGCAGGGAGACTTCCTAGCGTCCATAGATATACGAGACGCTTACCTTCACGTGCCCATTGCACCAGCTCATCAGCGCTGGTTGAGATTTGCAGTGGGGGACGAACACTACCAGTTCGTGGCGCTGCCTTTCGGGTTGGCCTCAGCACCGCGGGTGTTCACGAAAGTGATGGCCTCGATGATGGCTCTCCTACATGTGCAGGGACATGCCGTCATACCCTATCTAGACGACCTGCTGGTCAGGGCGCCATCAGAACATCTTTGCCGGAAGAGCCTGGAGGTGACCATGAAGTCTCTGGAACAGTTCGGGTGGCTTCTCAATGTCCAGAAATCGACCCTAGTTCCGACCCAGTCACTGACATATCTGGGCATGGACTTCCACACGGACTCTGCTCTGGTGTCCCTGCCACGAGCCAAACAGCTGGCCATCCAATCGGGAGTCCAAGATGTCCTCCTGTCCCCACATTCATCCATAAAGGTGTTGATGAAGCTGGTGGGCCGCATGGTGGCGGCGATAGAGGCGGTGCCTTTCGCGCAGTTTCGCCTCCATCCTCTCCAGCTGGAAATTCTCCGCAGATGGGACAAGAGGACGATCTCGCTGAATCGGCTGATGGCCCTTTCACGACCGACCAGGGATTCCCTGCAGTGGTGGCTCCAGCCACGTCACTTGTCACGGGGCCGGTCTTTCCTCAAACCGTCATGGTTAGTGGTGACCACCGACGCCAGTCTGAAGGGCTGGGGAGCGGTGTTCTTACACCACAGGGCTCAAGGCCTCTGGACTCAGTCGGAGTCGGCGTTGCAGATCAACGTGCTGGAGATCAAGGCGGTCTATCTGGCGCTCCTGGCGTTTCAGAAGTTACTGTCAGGACAGCCCATCTGGGTTCAGTCCGACTGCGACGGCCGTCGCCTATATAAATCATCAGGGAGGGACCAGAAGTGCTCAGGCCCTCGCCGAAGTCCACCGCATTCTATCCTGGGTGGAGGACAACGACTGCCTGATCTCCGCAGTTCACATCCCAGGGGTCGAGAACTGGGAGGCCGACTACTTGAGCCGGCAGGGGATGGACGCCGGAGAGTGGTCTCTTCATCCGGACGTCTTCCGGGACATCTGCGGCAGATGGGGCACTCCGGACGTGGATCTGATGGCCTTGCGGCTGAATCATCAGGTGCCACAGTACATGGCGAGATCATGGGATCCTCAGTCTCTGGGGGCAGACGCCCTGATCCTGAGTTGGTCCGACTTCCATCTACCATATGTGTTCCCACCGCTAGCATTGATTCCCAAGGTTCTGTGGAAGATCAGGACGGAGTGCAGCGTAGCCATTCTAGTGGCACCGGATTGGCCCAGGAGGTCCTGGTATCCGGATCTGTGGCAACTGTCAGGCGGGAACCGGTGGGCTCTTCCAGAACGCGCAGATCTTCTCGCGCAAGGCTCATTCTTCCACCTCAATTCCAGGGCCCTCAGATTGACTGCATGGCTCTTGAGGCCTGGCTGCTGACGTCCAGGGGCTTCTCTCCTACAGTGGTTGCCACTATGAATCGGGCTAGGAAGCCTGTATCACGGAGGATTTACCACAGAACGTGGAAAATCTTTTTCTCCTGGTGTGCCTCTGGTGGAAGGTCACCGTGGCCCTTGTCCATTCCGACCTTGTTGGCTTTCCTACAATCGGGTTTGGAATTGGGCTTATCCCTCAGCTCCCTGAAGGGTCAAGTATCAGCTCTTTCAGTGCTGTTTGACAGGCGCTTGGCGCTCCTTCCTAAGGTCCGTCAATTTCTGCAGGGGGTGTCTCGGGTGGTTCCGCCATACAGGCGACCGCTGGACCCTTGGGACCTTAACGTGGTCCTGACGGCTCTGCAGAAACCGCCGTTCGAGCCACTGAGGGAAGTCTCCCTCTCGCGTTTGTCACAGAAAGTGGTCTTTCTGGTGGCAATTACGTCTCTGAGACGGGTTTCAGAATTGGCTGCACTGTCGTGCAAATCCCCTTTTCTGGTTGTCCACCAGGACAAGGTGGTGTTGCGCCCGCGGGCAGAATTTTTGCCAAAGGTGGTGTCCACTTTTCACTTGAACCAAGAGATTGTGCTCCCATCGTTTTGTCCCGCTCCTGTTCATCAGGTCGAGCGCGACCTTCACACTCTGGATTTAGTGAGGGCTGTACGCATCTATGTGTCCAGGACTGCCTCCTTCCGGAGTTCGATATGTAAAAGAAAAAACAACAACAGCTTGTAGTGCGCCTATACACATGGGGCTGTTAACGGGCGGTTCTTTTGCATTTAAACTCACCTGGTCTGGTTATAAACCACAGCCCGTAGATAAGCTTATTAATTTGAAGCAGCAGAATCCTCCGGTTCCGTCCTCGTGCTTCCTACGAGGTCTTCTCCGGGGAAACACTAGTGCCGGGCGGCGTCACGCGTCTAGTAAAGGGGCCGATTCACTTGAGAAAGACGTGTATGCACGTCGAAATGCATCGTGGGTTTTGAGAGCCTTAAGCTTGAATAATTATAACTGCAATTATTTTAATAAAGTCCGGAAAAGAAGCCAGCATCAGAGATCTTCCTTACCTCAGCGCCCAAACATACATCACGCTTCCATCTTTTTGTATCCTTCCGGAGTTCGGACTCTTTGTTTATCCTTACGGCGGGTCGCTGTAAGGGGTCCGCGGCATCAAAATCGACCTTGGCCAGATGGATCAAGGCACCCATTCAAGAGGCTTACCGCTCTGCGGGTCTGCCTCTCCCGGTGGGCTTGAAGGCGCACTCGACCAGAGCCGTCGGTGCTTCCTGGGCTTTGCGACATCGCGCTTCAGCGCTGCAGGTGTGTCAGGCGGCCACTTGGTCCAGCCTGCACACTTTCTCTAAGCACTATATGGTGCATGCCCATGCCTCTGCGGATGCAAGTTTGGGCAGGCGGGTCCTCCAGGCGGCGGTTGCCCACCTTTGAGGGGGACCGTATATTTCAACGTCTTTTGAGGAACTCTTCCCGCCCTGGGGTTTGCTTTAGGACATCCCCATTGTCTGGGTCTCCCATTATGATGATCAGAAAAAAGAGAATTTTGTTTACGTACCGTAAATTCTTTTTTCTTGAATCATCAATGGGAGACCCAGCACCCACTCAGTTGTTCCGTTGGATGTTTTGCATTTGCCTGTTCCCAGTTGGGACAGTTTATCCGGGTTGTTGGACCGTCTGTGCACGGTTTCTTTCCCGATGTTTCGGGTGTGGTTTATGTTGTCTCCTCGCAGCTTATGGACCAAACTGAGGATATTCCCTGCGGTAGGGGTTTATAAGCGGAGGGGGCGGTGTCTACAAACTTGTAGTACCTAGTGTGGCCTCCGGAGGGCAGTGCCCTAAACCCCATTGTCTGGGTCTCCCATTGATGATTCAAGAAAAAAGAATTTACGGTACGTAAACAAAATTCTCTTTTTATATGGCCAAAGACACCGGATATAGGAGTGTATATACATAGGATATAGCTAAACACGGCCATATACACATGATATAGATATATACATGTACCAGTGACCCCCCTCTTTTCATGGTCTATATATTATGATAAGGCCTACTTTACCTTTACCTGGCCTTAATCTAGCAGGGAAATCGTTGTTCCTCTGTGCAGGGAGCTTCTGCAACACACCAAAGAAGTGGACAGAATGGAGACTGGGCTTCTGGAACCTTCTTCATGTAGCAAATGTTTAGGAGTGTGTGAGCTTTTGTGTCCATCCAAGGATCTGATACCAGGAGAGGGAGAATAGTAATCCCCATGGTTGGCTGTTAGTTGGTGCTGTGGTTTGAGAAGTGTTAGGATCTGTGGCTGCAGCCAGATCCTGGTGCCCATGTGTGGGCTGTCAGAGATTGGAGATCAGTCGCCCTGTGGGATTGTTGTGTTCCTCACCTGCTGTATTTGAGGAGCCCATCTAAGGACTATTGCTTCATTTTCTCCGGTGTTGGAGTATCAGGTGGCGCCCCTGGATTTAGGTCATCCTAAAATAACAGTTCTATACTAAATGCCCAGCTGAGAACAGGGAATGGGTGTGTGAGAGAAAACCAGCAACAGTGGAGGTGTCTGCTGGAGGATAGAGAGGACTATCAGCTCCCCAACACCAGTAACCCCTTGTTCTTCTGTCCTCAGTGTGCGCCATCCCACTAAGCCACCACCTCATGTTGATACCCATGTGAATGTGCCTACACTTACTCATTCCGCATATTCTGGAGTGCAATGAGGTGAGAAAGTAGCAGAGTGCAGATTTTATGGTTGTGGGTATCCTGGACATCTGCAGGGCACATGCCCAGTGGAGGGGTCGTACTCGAGTCCAGTGACCACCTCTTGCTCCCTCCAGTGGTTTCTGCCTCCAGGTTCCTTTTCCTCCTTCCATAGAGTTTAAATTGTAAGGAGTGAGACACCGCGCAGATGTTATCGAAGTGGGAAGCCTGGACATCTGCAGCCACCTACCCTGCTGGTCACATAAGGAATGATCCTGCACCAAAGTGCACTATTACTTATTTACAACCAAGTACAATGGAGGAAGAGGTGTCACCACTACATGAGGACTTGGCTAGTGACATAGCCACCCTGTTCAACCACTACGGTGTATGGGTTTCCCCTAAGTGGTTCGGCCAGAGATGATTCAGAAAGGATCGGGGATTGTAATTGAATCGGCTGGAGGCAAATGGAGGACTATTTCCAAAGCAATCGTAGATCTGAATGTTGGCTTTGGGGGTCAGACTGTGTAGTTGGGGAGATGAGCGGCCTTCCTGCAGATGGACTTCTAGGCAATGATGTGGGAAATCCACAATGCCAATTTGTGGGTGCAGGAAGCAGAGTGTACGTCACAGAGGATATTCCAGTGGAGCCCTGAGTCCTGGCAGCCATGTCTACATTTAAGATAAGATAAGATAAGATAAACTTTATTGATCCCGGAGGAAATTACAGTATTACAGCAGCAGAACAAAGATCAAGAACATTTCACACTTTACTTGACAAGTGACCTGTTGAGGTCACCAGTCTGTACACACGTTGAGGGGATAGAGCGTGCCAGTGTCACCTTCCCCTGCCCCTCGGCCAGTGTATATGGGCTATACTATGATCAGGCCATCAGAAACATCCCTAGTATACATGGCGTAGAAGTAGGAGAAAGCCAGTGCAAAACAGCCCTTAGCACTGATCTCCTCATGTTAATTTCCCAGCCACATATTACTTTCCCTTTTGTGGCACCCCAGGAGTCCGGCTGCCACAATCGCATTGTCCCCTGGGGAACCATGCTGTGCTTGGAAGCAAGGGAAGGTACCCACACCAGGTGAACCACACACAACACCTTCCCAACGCCAGCCCAGAAGGGGGAGCTCTGAAACCCGCGAGAGGTCCCCTGCTATAAATTCTGGTCCGGAGTGGGACTAGGCAGTTCAGTTTCTAGGAGAACTGTGAAGGAGTCCCGTGGACTGGAGCAGAGTAAGGCTCATCCTTTGACGGAGACTAGCCAGCGAGAGGGACCCTAGGAGAGGGTCTGAGGAAGTGGAGAAGTAGGTTTGGGGAGTTGAGCCAGTGCCGGTTCGCCCCAATACCTAGCACAGGATGGGCGCTGGAGTCTGAGGTTGTGAGGGACTCTAGGCCCAGCAGCCAACACCGGAGGATGAGAGATTCCAAGTCACTTGCCCACCATGAGGCCCAGGAGACACAGCAGCACCAGAGAGCGCTCAGGGAGGAGTAGACCGTGGAGAGTAACCCAAGAAGGGCTCAAGCCATCTGTCATATGGGCCAGAGACAGCACACAAGAGAGGAGAGGGTGCAAGCATAGCTACAGGCAGCCAGGACCTGCCAAGAGCAGTGCAGCAGGGAGGCCTCAGAACTATCCAGGTGTGGAGGACCCAACTTGCTCCCAGGCTCCGGACCCTTAACACCTCTTGTGGACCGTATCCTGGACGAACCTGCTACTTCAGTAAAGGTAACAGACTACAACCCCTTTGTCTATCTGTTATTCCGCACGCTACGTCCTGCTCCCTCAACGGCCTACTACCTCCATAGACTCTTAACGGTTGCCCTGGGGACCCGCTCCTCTCGTGGGGAGTTACACCATCATAGCTGCCAATCCATCGTCTCCGGAGGTCCCGGACCGCAGCAGCGGCCCCTACCGGCCACCTTCCATGGGTGACATCACGACAAACTTTTACTTTATTTTACTTTTTCTTTACCCCCTTTTACAATTCCCCCTTCTTACTGACCGCCCAGTAGGGGACCACGGACCAGGTCATGCCACCGTGACTGCATCCCACAGCCCCGACGACGTCCAGAGGGCCTGGTTCCAAGTACCCCACGTCCCCCGCTGGGGCGAGTCAGATCTGTCATCACGAACAGGATATCGTGAAATTAGCGGGTACTGTGCCTTGCGACTGTATTGAACTGTGGACATTCACCATTTTTCTTTTTGCCCCATGTGGTTCGTGGGAAAACGAGGTGGAGGGGCCATAGAAAGGGCGCGAATGGAGACGCACTCTGACGTCAGCCCATTCAACACCAGAAGTCCTGCACCTGAAACTCCCTGCAGGAAGTTTGGCTCAGGAAGTCCCCCTGCAGGAAGGCGTTGATGGGAAACCCCGCGACACATGTTGAACTTCCTGCCTACTGCCAGCCGAGGTCCGGCTGCAGTTCACCAAGGGGGAGAACAATGTCCGCCCCAGATGAAGCACAGCCCGCGGCAGAGCAGGCCGCAGCAACCAGCTATACCACCGCCAAAGAAGAGGCCGCTGCGCCCTCAACCGCCGCTATCCTGCTGTTCTCCATGCCGTGGCTCCCACAGTACTTTAGGGAGCTCGACACCCTCAGCGACTTCCTAGAGCAGGTGAAGTGTGTGTTCGGAGTGTACCTCATGACGAAAGACCAACAGGTGACCATGGTGATGGGACAGCTGAACAATGAGGCCCGGCGCAAGGCGAAGTCCTGGTTGACTTCTGACAAACAGACTGTGAAGCAAATTTTTGATAAATTGAAGGAGGCCTTCGACAACAGGACGGCCGCAGAGCTAAAAGTCCGGTTTTATAGGTGCAAACAAGGGGTGCAGGACAACATGCGGAGCTATGCCTTGAATCTACAAGAGGCGCTGAGGGCTATGAAGCATGCCAACCCCGAGAGTGCTCCGAACGAGAACAAACTGACCAATTCATTGATGGCCTCCGGGACTTGGCCAACAAGGTCCAGCTGCGAGCCCTGGCCATGCAATACCGAGGGAAAGAGACTTTATGGAGTTCAAAGACCGGGCCCTCCGACTGCTGAAGGACACCACTGCCAGTGGCCTGGCGCCCTCACAGCGGCTAGCCCTACCCTACCACACGGAGCTGGAACCAGCTTCCCTGGCCTCTGTGGGGGCCAGTGCACAGACTTTAGAACCCCTTACCACCGGTGCCATGCGCCTCTAATTCCAGCAGCTGACAAAAGGGATGGCCGGTCAGAGCAGCACAAGCTATCCATGGATCCAGACCGCCAGAGGGAGGTTGCCTAGCCTCCAGCCCAGATGACGTCCCGTGGATGCACCAGAGGATACTTCCTTCATGTAGCAAATGTTTAGGAGTGTGTGAGCTTTTGTGTCCATCCAAGGATCTGATACCAGGAGAGGGAGAATAGTTCTCCCCATGGTTGGCTGTTAGTTGGTGCTGTGGTTTGAGAAGTGTTAGGATCTGTGGCTGCAGCCAGATGCTGGTGCCCATGTGTAGGCTGTTAGAGATTGGAGATCAGTCGCCCTGTGGGATTGTGTTGTGTTCCTCACCTGCTGTATTTGAGGAGCCCATCTAAGGACTCCACCAGCCGAGGGCGAGACTCCGACCGCTACGACGCTGCAGGACAACCCATCTGCCGCTGTTGAAATGAGGCGGGACACCTAGAAAGATCCTGCACTTTAAACGAGAAACCCCTGGGGCCGAGGGCCAACCCCCAGGAGTAAACCCATCCTGCCTGTCGCACTGGCGTTACAGGTATGTGGGAGGATGGCCGGTCCTGTCTGTCGTGCTGGATGGGATCCCCCTGAACGTTTTGCTGGAGACCGGGTCCCAGGTAACGACAATACCCTATATCCTTTATAATGTTATTGGGCAGACTCTGATATTGTTTACCGCCCAGATGAGTTTCACCATATTCGCAAGCAAAGGCCAACCCATGCCACAGGTGGGATTCAAAGAAGTGACTACTAAAGTAGGGCGGGTGGAGTTAAGCAAACAGGGTATGGTGGTTGTTGTTGATCGGCGAGCCAATAATCCAATGCTAACCATAGGTACAAATGTGATTGAAAATTGTTTGGGCGAGGTTATTGTGTTGTTGCAACAGGTTGCAGGGACCACCACCTTCGGGCAGCAGAAGGCTCTCCAGAAAGAGATAAAGGCCTTGAGGCAGAGACAGCAAGTGGAGCTGTCTGGAGGGGGAGGTCGGCAGCATAAGAGTAAGTGACCCGATCCCATTGTGATACCGCCGCGGAGTGAAATGTTGAGGCCATAGGCCAGAGGGCAGGATTACCAGGCACTGGTGGAGCCTGTGTATTCAGATAGTAGGCCCACTGTCCTGACAGCCAGAGGTGTAGTTGATGTCCTAAAGGGCAGGGTACCTGTACGCATCCTAAACTGTGGGGAGGAGGAAGCCAAATTGCCATGTTATGCTACCATTGCCAAACTGTATATGGTCAGTAACAATGCCATCACAGCTGCAGAGCCCTTGGACCCGCTAGAACAGGCAGAGGACAATGGCCCTGAGGGGAAGCTGGAGGACTGGTGCCAGAACCTACACATAGGCACCAGCTCCACCCCCCTCACACCAGAATCATGGAGTATACCAGGTGGTCCAGGAGTACGAACAGGTCTTCAGCAAACACCCATTAGACTATGGGCAGGCAAAAGGGGTGCAGCACCACATACCAACAAGGGACCATCCACCCATCAATGAGTGGCACAGAGCCGTACCGCCAGCCCACTACCAATGTGCCAAAGAGATGTTACAAGAAATGAAGGAGGCTGGGGTGATCAGAGATAGTTGCAGTCCCTGGGCAGCTCCACTAATCCTGGTAAAGAAGAAAGATGGTGCAATGAGAATGTGTGTGTATTATAGGCAGATTAATCGCATTACACATAAAGATGCTTATCCAAAACCCAGGATAGAGAACCGATAACTAATACTCTACTCTAGATCTCACCAGTGGGTATTGGCAACAGGGCCGCACTGTCCATTGGACAGTGTGAGCCCTCATACCCAGGCGGCAACAGGCAGGGCGATCGGCTGTGTAGAAGGGGGCGGCGCTATCACCACACAGCCGCTTCCTGCCTGTCGGGCGCCGCTGGGAGCGGTATGTTAAAGAGCCCTGCGGCCGTCTCCCGCTTCTCACCTGCGACGGAGGAACTGATAGTAAACCCCCCCCCCCTGCTCCTCACCTGCGGCGGGGATGTGATAGCATAAACCCCCCCATATCCCCCCCCCCCCCCGCTCCGCAACTATGTCTCAGGCGGCGGTGGTGCTTGATGCACCCCTGATTGGCAGGTTGCCGTAGCAGAGGCTAACAAGGAGAAGACTGCCTTCGTGACCCCGATGGGCCTCTGCGAGTTCAACAGTATGCCATCTGGTCTCTGCAATGCACCAGGGATGTTCCAGAGGTTGATGAAGTGTTGCCTGGGACATGGCTACTTTGAAACTGTGCTGTTGAACCTCAATGATGTATGAAGCCCACCTGCAGCACCTGGCGGAAGTCTTCGAGGCACTGTCCAAGTTCAGCATGAAAGTGAAGCCATCATAGTGCCACGTCCTCAAACCCAAGGTGCAGTACCTAGGCCATATAGTAAGCGCAGAAGGTGTGGCCCCGGACCCTGACAAGGTCACCGCTATCCAGGACTGGCCAAGACCCAACTCTCTCAAAAAGGTGAGGCAGTTCCTAGGGCTGGTAGGCCACTACCAGAAGTCCCATCAAAGGTTTCACCAAAATGGCCGCACCCCTACAAAACTTCCTGGTAGGCCAACCTAAGACGACCAGGGGCCCGAACCCCCCATTGAAATGGGAGGCCAAAGAGGAAGACTCATTCAAGCAGCTGAAGAGAACCCTGACAGGAGAAGAGATCCTTGCCTACCCTAACTACAACCAGACGTTTGTACTGTACAACGATGCCAGCAATGTGGGAGTGGGAGCCATCTTGTCCCAAGTACAGAGAGGCAAAGAGAGGGTGATTGCCTACGCCAGCAGGAAGCTCCGGCCTACAGAGAGGAACCCCGACAACTACAGCTCCTTCAAGCTAAAGTTCCTGGCCGTGGTGTGAGCAGTGACAGAATGCTTCAAGCAATACCTGGCAGCTGTGAAGTTCACCATCTACATGGACAACAACCCTCTGATCCACCTGGAGACCGCCAAGTTGGGTACGTTAGAACAGCGCTGGATGGCCCAGCTCTCCAACTACAACTTCACCATCAAATAACCAGGCAGGGCACAAGAATGCTGATGCCCTGTCCAGAATGCCCCATCTGCAGGACACAGGAAGGGACCCAGAAGAGCTGGAGGAAGTAGAGCTACCGCAAGAATGTATCCCAGTGTTCCCACGAAGTAAGAGACAAGCGGCAGGGAAAGCGCAAGACCACCCTGGACCCGCTGCCTCACCACAATTGGACAGTGACACATGACAGTGACCCCGCCATCAGCCTTGTCAAGGGACTGCTGCAAGAGGCGGACGCGCACCCAGGCCTGGAGGCCCTGGCAGAGGCGTTGCAGCTGTGGAAAGAGCAGGGTAGGCTGTTCATCTATGCAGACAAACTGTGTAGGCGGCATATCAACCACAGGACCCACGAGCTAGTGTGGCATATTATGGTCCCGAAGAGGGACGCCCAGATGGTCCATGACGGAGTCGGGCACTTCGGATGGAAGAAGCTGGAAGTACTGCTGTGTGAGAGGTTCTACTGGGTTGGCATGAGGATAGCCATGGAAACCTGGTGCAGGAATTGTAGCCCCTGCAGCCTCTGAAGGAAGGTCCATGACAGTCAGTGGGCCCCGCTACAACCCATCATCACCAAACAGACCCTAGAGCTGGTGGCCCTGGACCACGTGAAGCTGACCCCAAACCGATCTGGCTACGTGTACGCCCTCTCAATAGTGGACCAATACTCCCAATTCCTGATGGTGGTACCTGTGAAAGACCTGACGGCAAGGACCACAGCACAAGCCTTCCAAACGCACATCTGCAGACCCCATAGCTAGCCGCAACAGGTACTGACACACCAAGGGCCATCCTTTGAGGCAGAAGTACTGTATTCCAGGAGTTCTGCAACCTGGCACGGGTGCAAGAAGATCAGAACTACGCCGTAACGTCCCCAGACAAACGGCACGTGCGAGAAGATGAATCAAGTAGTTTCTAAGGACCCTCATATAATATGCACTGCCACTGTCCATCACCGCGGTACTGAAACCGCACACACTGATGGACGGGGGGAGCAGCGCATATTTTATGTGCCTTTCCCCCATCCCCAGTGATAGCACATGGCCCCCACGCTGCTGCCCATAGTAAAATAAAAACACTTTACTTGCCTTCTGTAGCGCTGTGATTGGGCACGCAGAGATGATGTCACTCTGCTGTGCCAATCACATGACTGGCACCGAGAACCAGGAAGTGGAGGAGCGCAGCGGCAAGCAAGGAGACACCGGGAGGACCGCGCTGGAGAAGGTAAGTAAAGTGTGTTTTATTTTACTATGGGCAGCCGCCTGGGGGCCATAGTCAGCACAGGGGGATGTGTGTCATCAGTAGGGGACGTGTGCCAGCACAGGGGACGTGTGCCAGCCACGGGGGATGTGTGTCATCAGTAGGGGACGTGTGCCAGCACAGGGGACGTGTGCCAGCACAGGGGACGTGTGCCAGCCACGGGGGATGTGTGTCATCGGTAGGGGACGTGTGCCAGCACAGGGGACGTGTGCCAGCACAGGGGACGTGTGCCAGCCACGGGGGATGTGTGTCATCGGTAGGGGACGTGTGCCAGCACAGGAGACGTGTGCCAGCCACGGGGGATGTGTGTCATCAGTAGGGGACGTGTGCCAGCACAGGAGACGTGTGCCAGCACAGGGGACGTGTGCCAGCCACGGGGGATGTGTGTCATCGGTAGGGGACGTGTGCCAGCACAGGGGACGTGTGCCAGCACAGGGGACGTGTGCCAGCCACGGGGGATGTGTGTCATCGGTAGGGGACGTGTGCCAGCACAGGAGACGTGTGCCAGCCACGGGGGATGTGTGTCATCAGTAGGGGACGTGTGCCAGCACAGGGGACGTGTGCCAGCCACGGGGGATGTGTGTCATCAGTAGGGGACGTGTGCCAGCACAGGGGACGTGTGCCAGCCACGGGGGACATGTGGCATCACTGGGGGATGTGTGCCAGCACAAGGGGGTTATATCCAACATAAGGGGGCCATGTCCAGATTAAGGGGGCTAATTTTAGGATGGGGGGCTATATCCCAGGATGAGGGTGCTATGAGGGACATATACCCTATATGATTTGTTAGACGGAGACTGGCATTATAAGACAGACCCCATTTAACATTAAAAATGACTTTTTTCTCTTTTCCTTCTCCAAATTTGGGGGTGCGTCCTATAAAGCGAAAAATACGGTAGTTGGTTCGAGACACTGAAAAAGACCTACAAAAAAATGTTTTTTTTATAGTGAATAAAGATAGCGATTAATGCTAGAATCACTCAGAAATTCCTGTAAAAGGAATATGAACCACTAATTTACAGAATAAAACATTTAATATGATAATATGATATTTTTATTTTTGTTAAAGCTCATTTTGGTGTATGGGAGATGCCGAGGAGGGGAGAGAGGGGGCACATTTCATTTTTTGGAAGGGGAATCTCATTTTTTAAGGCAAAATTAGCAGCGACGTACGGACAAAAACCTACAAAAACCCAGACACGATTTACATTGAAAAGATCAACATAAACCGACGATATCCGAAGTATCGCTGTATACCACAAAGCTGCGATCTTCACAAGGTTAGTGGTTACACTGAGGGTCTACATAGTGGGTCCCCTACAGAGCCCACCACACCCCGAGACAGAGAATAGGACAATTGGGATTGGAAGCGGACTCTATGAAAATGACTCTTAGGCGGATTCACACCACATTTTTTTTGGGATTCTGTTCTGTCCATTGTGAAAAGGACAGCACTGGATCCTGTTTTGGCTCCTACCTATCCCTATGGTGCCGGATTGGCCATTCGATTCTGCCAGTTGAGTCCCGGAACCGTTTCTGTCCTGGTTTTTCCTGGCCCCAAAATCGGAGACTGCTCCGGTGAAAAAAAAATGGACCAAACCGGACAGAAACGAATCCGGGGCAATCCGGTGCACATAGCATGGGAGTCTATGGGCACCAGATCCAGGGAAAAACAGGATTGCTTCCTGGATCCGGTTTTAGTGTACTGAGCATGCTCAACACTACAATGCTCTGTTCCTGTCATTTCACTTTAGAAGGGTATCTACACACACGATCTACATACACTGCTAAAGTGAAATTAAAGAAAGGAATGGTTAAAAATAAAATAATGGTGGATGGAGGACCTTACCACAGAGGTCAATGGCTTGTCTGTATGGTGGATGGAGGACCTTACCACAGAGGTCAATGGCTTGTCTGTATGGTGGATGGAGGACCTTACTGCCGAGGTCAATGGCTTGTCTGTATGGTGGATGGAGGACCTTACCACAGAGGTCAATGGCTTGTCTGTATGGTGGATGGAGGACCTTACTGCCGAGGTCAATGGCTTGTCTGTATGGTGGATGGAGGACCTTACCACAGAGGTCAATGGCTTATCTGTATGGTGGATGGAGGACCTTACTGCAGAGGTCAATGGCTTGTCTGTATGGTGGATGGAGGACCTAACTGCCGAGGTCAATGGCGAGACTGACAGGTTTAGACATGTTTGGGAGCCAAGGATCTTGTTTCTAGACTCTTCAAAGTTCCATGACCTATTGAAGGATACATGAGGCGCCCCCTCTCCTCCCCTAATATCTGTATCCCTTCCCTTCACCCCCTTTCCTTTATTTTGTGTATTATTCCTGTTTCTTACTTATATATCTCTCGTGACTTCCTTTTACTTTCTTCTGTTCTTAATTGACCTAATGATTTCGTTAGCAGTTTTTTTCTTTTCAAAATTCTTTTTATTAAAGATGAGGCCAATAAAACAGAACATAACTACTGTACATGAATTAAATGCCATATACACGAATCAAGTCAGATCTGTTTAAAGCAGAAGTTCTGAGCGATGGACCAAAATCAGAAGATATGGAAAATTATGACTAGTTCATGGTGATACATCAGTTCGCAAGGTGCGCAAAGAAACATTTCATATGTCAGGTAGTGACTCCACCATAATGTCGTGGAATCTGCTTACTCCTGTCCCCACAATATACTTTCCAGGTCATCCCCTCCCAGTTCCATGACTCTCATTTCCCTCTTTTGAGGTTTACACCATTAGGCTCTTCCATACCCTCCCCCTCAGAGTAGCGGTGGTATACCGGCCCCCAGGATCACCCACCCACTTCCTCGATCATTTCTCCACGTGGCTGCTGCACTTTATGTCCTCAGAATTACCCACCCTCATTCTGGGAGACTTCAACATCCCCATAAATAGCCCCAACTCCCCATGTGCATCCCAGCTCCTATCTCTAACCACCTCTCTTGGCCTCTCACAGCTCTCAACCTCTGAGACACACAAAGATTGGAACACCCTTGACCTGGACTTTACCCTGCTCTGTTCAACCTCCTCCTTAGATAACTCACCTCGTCCCCTGTCTGATAATTCTCTCACAAACATTCTCTCACAAACCCTCACCCAGCACAGTGCACCCCTACCTATCACACATTCACAAATCTTCAGGCCATCAACCCTCAAACACTCACAGACTCTCTCATCTCATCACTCTCCTCAATCTCCTCTTTCTCCTGTCCCGATCTGGCAGTAAATCACTACAATGACTCTCTCAGTAGTTCCCTGTACCAAGTAGTGCCCCTCACCCTCAGAACCTCCAAACACAGAGTGCAACAGCCCTGGCCACATCACAAACTCTATTCCTCCAGCGATGCTCTAGGAGTGCTGAACGCCTATGGAGGAAAACTCACTCACCAGAAGACTTTATCCATTATAAATTTATGCTAAAAACCTACAACTCTGCCCTTCACCTTGCCAAACAGACCTACTTCACCACCCTGGTCTCCTCACTAGCCAACAACTCAAAGAAACTCTCTCACACTTTTCACTCTCTTCTCAGTCCTAAAGTGCAGGCCCCCATCACTGACCTCTGTGCCGCTATCACTGACCTCTGTGCCCCCATCACTGACCTCTGTGCTGATGACCTGGTTTCTTACTTAATGGAGAAAATAGAGAACATCCGCCAGGAAATCAGCTCTCAGCCTCCAAGCGCTGACACCCCATTCTTCCCAACATCCTCTCCGGCTCACTCTCCATATTTGACTCAGTCACAGAAGAAGAAGTCTCCAGGCTCCTCTCTTCCTCTCGTCCCACCACATGCACTACTGACCCCATCCCCTCACACCTACTCCAGTCTTTCTGTCCAGTCGTCACTACTCGCCTAACCACAATCTTCAATCTCTCCCTCTCTACTGGCATCTTCCCCTCCTCTTTCAAACACTCGATCATTACTCCATTACTAAAGAAATCTTCTTATGACCCATCCTGTACTAATAACTACAGACCAGTCTCCAACCTCCCCATCATCTCTAAACTCCTGGAGCGCCTGGTCCACTCCCGCCTCACCCGTTACCTCTCCGCTCACTCTCTTCTAGATCCATTACAGTCTGGTCTACTCCCCCCTCACCCGTTACCTCTCCGCTCACTCTCTTCTAGATCCATTACAGTCTGGTCTACTCCCGCCTCACCCGTTACCTCACCACTCACTCTCTTCTAGATCCATTACAGTTTGGTCTACTCCCGCCTCACCCGTTATCTCTCTGCTCACTCTCTTCTAGATCCATTACAGTCTGGCTTCCGCCTCCTTCACTCTACAGAAACTGCCCTCATCAAAGTGACCAATGACCTTCTGACAGCAAAACGTAATGGTGACCGCTCTCTGCTTATCCTTCTTGACCTCTCTGCAGCCTTTGACACTGTTGACCACCATCTCCTACTCTCTATGCTGCACTCCATCGGTATCAAGGACACGGCTCTCTCCTGGCTCTCTTCCTATCTGACCGCTCTTTCAGTGTATCATTCTCTGGCTCCCCTTTTCCCCCCTCTTCCTCTCGCTATTGGGGTCCCTCCGGGTTCAGTCCTCAGTCCTCTTCTCTTCTCTCTACACAGCCCCGATTGGACAGACCATCAGCAGATTTGGCTTTCAGTACCATCTTTATGTTGATGACACACAATAATACACTTCAGCCCCTGACCTTACCCCTGCTGTATTACAGAACACCAATGACTGTCTAATCGCAGTCTACAATATCATGTCCACTCTCTATCTGAAACTAAACCTTTCCAAAACTGAACTTCTTCTTCTCCCGCCCTCCACTAACCTCCCTAAATGTGACATGTCTCTGTGTGTGTGGCACCACGATAACGCCTAGTCAGCTCGCTCGCTCGCTGTCTGGGTGTTATGTTTGACTCTGATCTTTCCTTCATCTCCTATATACAATCTCTCATTCGCTCTTGTCTCTTACACCTGAAGAACATCTCTAGAGTCCGCCCCTTTCTCGCTGTAGAAACAACAAAAACCCTCGCCGTAGCTCTAATCCATTCCCACCTTGACTATTGCAATTCTCTATTAATTGGCCT
Source organism: Allobates femoralis (assembly GCA_033576535.1). Lineage (NCBI taxonomy): Eukaryota > Metazoa > Chordata > Amphibia > Anura > Aromobatidae > Allobates > Allobates femoralis. The sequence continues at coordinate 625,117,505 of JARQOC010000004.1, forward strand.
CCTCCGCACTAGACTTTCCCCTCTCCAGTCCATCCTTAGTGCAGCAGCCAGGATCACTCATCTGGCTAATCATTACCCAGATGCCTCTGCTCTGTGCCAGTCACTGCACTGGCTGCCCATACACTATAGGATCCGCTCTGTGCCAGTCATTGCACTGGTTGCCCATACACTATAGGATCTGCTCTGTGCCAGTCATTGCACTGGCTGCCTATACACTATAGGATCTGCTCTGTGCCAGTCATTGCACTGGCTGCCTATACACTATACTATCCGCTCTGTGCCAGTCATTGCACTGGCTGCCCATACATTATAGGATCCGCTCTGTGCCAGTCATTGCACTGGCTGCCCATACACTATAGGATCTGCTGTGTGCCAATCATTGCACTGGCTGCTCATACACTATAGGATCCGCTCTGTGCCAGTCATTGCACCGGCTGCCTATACACTATAGGATCCCCTCTGTGCCAGTCATTGCACTGGCTGCCCATACACTATAGGATCCGCTCTGTGCCAGTCATTGCACTGGCTGCTCATACACTATAGGATCCGCTCTGTGCCAGTCATTGCACTGGCTGCCCATACATTATAGGATCCGCTCTGTGCCAGTCATTGCACTGGCTGCCTATACACTATAGGATCCCCTCTGTGCCAGTCATTGCACTGGCTGCCCATACATTATAGGATCCGCTCTGTGCCAGTCATTGCACTGGCTGCCTATTCACTACAGGATCCAATTCAAACTGCTTGTTCTCACTCACAAAGCTCTTTACAGTACATCTCCTCCCTCATCTCTGTCTATCACCCCACCCGTTCTCTATGTTCTACAAATGACCTTTGACTAACATCGGCACTAATCTGAACCTCCCATTCCCGACTCCAAGTTTTCTCCTGAGCTGCACCAATCCTCTGGAATGCTCTATCACAAGAAATTAGGACTATCCATAACTTACATAGGTTCAGGCACTCGCTAAAAACCCACCTCTTTAAGGCGGCCTATCCTTCTCCCTAATAGAAGTCCTCTGTACTGTAGATAGATCATTCACTATCTCTCTGGACATTACTCTTCTTCACACTCCACCAAACCCAGAAGCCTCTACACCGATTGTCTGGTGACCATTCATGTCACTTTATTTCTATCCCCCACCTCCTCCAGATGCCTGTACCTTGTATAACCTCCATCCCGTTGTAGATTGTAAGCTCTCTTAAGCAGGGTCACCTTTATTTTTGCTGTAATTATTGTATTTTTTACATTGATTCTCTGCTTTAATTATTGTATTGTACGTTTTACATTGTTGTATTTTTTTAATACAATTGTTAATTCTGACTGTTTGTATATGATCCTCTGTATTGTAAAGCTGCGGAATATGTTGGTGCTATATAAAGATTATTCTTATTATTACCTGTTAATCTGAAAGGCAAGCATGGATAAATAGATTGGAGAAATGATTTTCTGCTGTGGCTCAGCGGGAGGGTATGCCGACCACAAGACCGAGGGCCATGAGATCAAACCCCGGCACATACCGGCCTGGAGCAATAATTAAGAGTTCATTTAATTAGACAAATTCTTAATATCTTGAAAAGAAGCATATAAAGGAAACCTCTCTATATGAGGAGGATGAGGAGGAGGGAGGAAGGAGGAGGGCAGTAAAGCAACAACCAAACGCATTTCAAACAATAAGTCCTTAAACTCTGGTTGAAATCCTGAGGGCACCTGAGGCGTCCGGTGTGGGAATCTATGGGTTAATAAGAGACTTTTCACTATCCTGAATCTTGTTTAGTTTATCCGGGATCCACCGGGTTCCCAGCAATCCAGAGCTTCTAATCATGTGTCTACCCACATATGCTGTCCATATAGACTTATTTTGTAAAGTGTGTAATGTTCTTGATCTTTGTTCTGCTGCTGTAATACTGTAATTTCCTCCGGGATCAATAAAGTTTATCTTATCTTATCTTATCATGTGAAATCCCCTCTCATCACAGGACCCCGGAGGCTCCGCTGGTGAAGAAGTGCGCCGTCTGCCGGTACGACTTTGTGTCCAGGAACCTGAACGAGCTGTCGGTGCTGAAGGACGACATTGTGGAGGTAACTAATGACTGCGGCACATCTGGGATCTCTCACTAATGTTCTGATTGGTTGGTGGAGATGAGCGGATCGAGCCGCAGAGGATCAAATTCCAGATGAATATTGTTGTGTCCACGGTGCAATGTCACCCGCTGTAGAGTGAGTGCGAGGCGTCCCCGTATATCTGAGCACATGGTGTAGGTGAAGATCACCTAGGCAGGATAACAATGCAACACGTGTTATTTGTACCTGTACAGGGCACTTCAGCAGGGAGATTATTATTTATTATTCTCATTATAGCGCCATTTATTCCTTGGTGCTTTACATGTGAGACAGGGCATACATAGACAAGTACAATACAAATCTGTGAAAGAAAGAATGCGCAAATAGGGTCTTATCTCAGATGACACTTTCACTTATCGATGTGGAATTGCTCACCTTAGTCAGATGTGAATAGCGTACAAGCAGCTGCTGTAGGGACCGCACTCCCAACGGTGACCGAGGTCGTAATGCAGATTCTTGGACAAAGTGCTTCCCTGAGGAAGGAGCTCGGGAGGAGGCTCCGAAACGCGTCGGAAAATAAAGGCTGTAGCTGAACCAGACATCCCTGTGTCTGTGTTTCTTTGGTCTCAGAGCAGCAGCGCGGACACTGAAGCACTTTGTCCAAGAATCTGACGTACAATACAAGGCACAGACAGGTACAGGAAGGTAGAGAACCCTGCCCACGAGGGCTCACAGTCTACAAGGAATGGGTGAGGATACAGTAGATGAGGAGAGAGATCCCTGCCCACGAGGGCTCCCAGTCTACAAGGGATGGGTGAGGATACAGTAGATGAGGAGAGAGGTCCCTGCGCACGAGGGCTCACAGTCTATAAGGGATGGGTGAGGATACAGTAGATGAGGAGAGAGGACCCTGCCCATGAGGGCTCACAGTCTACAAGGGATGGGTGAGGATACAGTAGATGAGGAGAGAGGACCCTGCCCACGAGGGCTCACAGTCTATAAGGTATGGGTGAGGATACAGTAGATAAGGAGAGAGGACCCTGCCCACGAGGGCTCACAGTCTACAATGGATGGGTGATGATACAGCAGGCAGGAGAGGACCCTGCCCACGAGGGCTCACAGTCTACAAGGGATGGGTGAGGATACAGCAGGCAGGAGAGGACCCTGCCCACGAGGGCTCACAGTCTACAAGGGATGGGTGAGGATACAGCAGGGAGGAGAGAGGACCCTGCCCACGAGGGCTCACAGTCTATAAGGGATGGGTGAGGATACAGTAGGTGAGGAGAGGACCCTGCCCACGAGGGCTCACAGTCTACAAAGGATGGGTGTGGATACAGTAGATGAGGAGAGAGGACCCTGCCCATGAGGTATCACAGCCTACAAGGTATGGGTGAGGATACAGTAGATAAGGAGAGAGGACCCTGCCCACGAGGGCTCACAGTCTACAATGGATGGGTGATGATACAGCAGGCAGGAGAGGACCCTGCCCACGAGGGCTCACAGTCTACAATGAATGGGTGAGGATACAGCAGGGAGGAGAGAGGACCCTGCACACGAGGACTCACAGTCTACAAGGGATGGGTGAGGATACAGCAGAGGAGGAGAGAGCTGGTCATGTAGCAGTTTAATGGACTGAGGGTCACTGCAGGTTGTAGCTTGTCGGGTCTTCAGATTCTGTTTGATGGTTTCCACAGTAGACAAGAGTCTGATGTGTTGGGGTAGAGACTTCCAGAGTATAGGGGAAGCACAGGAGAAATCTTATATGCGGTTGTGGGAAGAAGAGATGAGTGGGGAGTAGAGAAGGAGATCGTGAGCGGATCGCTGGTTGTGTGTAGGTGAGTACCGGGAGACCAGGTCACAGTTATATTGAGGGGACAGGTTCTGGGTGTCTGTATGTCATGGTTAGGGCTTTGACCTGTAGTCTCTGGACAATGGGAAGCCAGTGAAGGGCAGAGAGGAGAAGCTGAGGAATAGAGGATAGACAGGTGGATTAGTCAATCTGCAGAGTTTAGGGTAGATTGGAGGGTGCAAGAGTGTTATAGGTAGAGGGCTTGGATATGTGTTTGAAAGAGAGTTCGGGGTCAAAGAACACCCCAAGGCAGCGAGTATGCGGGACTGGGCACTGTGAGCAGCCATTGACTTTGATGCAGGGGGAAAGAGGATGAATTCTATTTTACTCACATTCAGAAATCAACAGAAAAGAAAGCTGAAATGGCGACAGACATGATGTAATTCTGGTTAGTAAAGAGGTGATGACCGGTCCAGAGAGGTAGATCTGTCATCGGCATAGAGATGATACTGAAAGCTATGAGACTCCATGAGCTGACCCAAGGGTTTAGATAGAGCAGAGCAGGGGTCCTTGTGAGACCCCGACAAATAGGGGGCGAGATGAGGAGGTGGAGAGGGAGACGCTGAATGTCCGCTCTGTTAGGTACGACGAGATCCAGGAGAGGCCAAGTCTGATACCAAGAGATGAGAGAATCTGTAAAGAGGAATGGTCCACAGTGTCAGAGGCAGAAGACAGGTCCAGGAGGAGGAGGACGCAGCAGTGCCACTTGCTCTTGGCGTTTTGTAGGTCATTGGTGACTTTAGTTTCTGTTGAGTGAGGTCAAATAAAGACAGCTATGGCAGCGGCTGTAGGGGGGAACCCAGGCAAAACCCCACGCGTTTCGTCACAGGAGTGACTTCATCAGGGGTGAGTTCCACTATTGGCTGCACTTCATCTTGGACTATATGGTGTTTATTTGGTATTATTATGATATTACATTTTAAGGTGTCACTTTCATTGCTGTACTACCTATGAATCTATAACCTTATCCGGTTTTATATATGTGCCAAGTACCCTATTGTCCACTTAGTATTAGGGGAAGGGGCTCACACCTTTCAGGCCTTGTTTGCCTTTTTCATTGGTTTTAAGCATTGCCTATGTCTTGTGTGTCAGCCACTAAATAAACTTTGACTTTTTTGATATAAATGATGGTTTGTTATTTCTAGTGATCGCCCTTTGGTTTGCATGTCAGCTTTTTCTTTGATTTTTATGCTGTAATTGACATGGTTTTGGTAGATTCTCACATGTATTCAGTGGTGCCCTCAGCCCCCCCCCTTCTTTTTTTTTTCTTGAGAATTGAAAGTATTGAATAGCTGTTTAGGGTTTTGAGACAGGGAAGGATAGGAGAGATGAGAAGTAGGTTTGTTTAGTGTTAGTGAGTGTAGACTGGAAGTTAGCGAGGGACTGCTTGTTTGCAATGAAGTACTCGGTGGAACAGGATCTCTTCCATCTCCGCTCAGCAACCCTGGAAGCTTATCTCCGTTCATGCTGGCCTGCCAGGGTTGCCTAGTGATTGTGCGAGTTTTGCTATGCGTGAGGGGGTGGCAGAATCGAGCGCTGTTGTATTGTGTCGGCAGCAGCGTTTGTATCATGTAAGGAAGCGATGTCTGTGAGACGGAGAAGGGACTCTGAGAATGAGTGTAAATCAAGGTGTTTGAGATTTCTGCTAGTATGAGTGAGTTTGTGGAATGGGAGGGAAGAGATCGTCAGTAGGTTGTGGTCACACAGGCGGAAAGGTAAGTTTGAGAGGTTAATAAGGGAACAGAGGCATATGAAGATAAAGTCCAACATGTGGCCATGTTTGTGAGTGGCTGCGGAAGAGCGAGGTCAACGGAGATGGTGGTTAAAGTTTAGAGGCAGCTGAGTGAAAAGTGTCAATGGGGATGTTGAAATCACCCATGATGTTGTTGGAAACTAAATGAAGCTGGTGATGGCTAGCTCTGGGGGGTGATAGATGACAGCCGGCTGGAGGTTGGAGGGAGAGTAGATGCGGACAGAGTGCACCTCAAATGTGGGAAGAGTAGTAGAGGGTGGTAGTGGAAATGGGGTAAAGGAGCACTGATCGGACAGGAGCAAACCAGCTCCTCCACCATATTTGTTGCTGGGGTCTGAGAAATACTGAATCCACCATAAGAAAGGGCAGCAGGAGAGGCTGTGTCAGAGGGGGTGAGCCAGGTGTCAGTGATTCCAAAGAAGGAGAATTTGTTGGTGATAAAGAGGTCATAGATGTTTGAACATTTGTTGCAGAAAAAGCGTGTATTTCATAGGGCTTCAGGTAGTGTGGACTGGGGGGCAGGGGATGGCTGAATGGGTATAAGGTTATTAGAGTTGCATACATTTGTGAAGGATCATGTATGGGGGTTAGAAATGAGTATCGGAATGTGATGGGGAGGGCCAGGTTTTAGGAACATGTCACTAGCAGTTTAAGCAGAGAGACTGTTACAGAGTGGGAGCAGGAGAGGGCTTGAAGTGGTTGTGTGTGACACAAAGGATTGTATGTGGAAGAGCAGTTCTGAGGAGGAGGGAAGATGGGTGGTGAGGATGGAAGGAGAAATGAACAGTTCTTTGCTAGGTGAATGGAAAGGAGGCGTTCGTAAGAAATGAAATAGTAATTGGGTAAATGTGAACAGAAACAGAAACAATGTTTACAGTGTCTTTCTATCCCATTACCTTCTAGACAATTCCAATCAAATTCTGGTCTAATTCATATTTCACTTGTAATGCAGCACTTATGGTGGGTTTACACACACCAATCATTGTATCCAATATCTGAACAGATCTCTGGTTGCAGTGAAATCATGGACAGATTGCTCCATGTTGTACACAGCCACAAAATGGAACTATGTGTCCATGATTTCACTGCAACCAGAGATCTGTTCAGATATTGGATACAATGATTGGTGTGTGTAAACCCACCATTAGAATCTGGCACTGATCAGACTAAAGTCTTATCAGACTTGAGTGTTGCAATAAATTCACATCCAAGTGTTATCAGGTGTGACCCAGGGAGAGGGGCATGCTGAGACCAGATGCAAACACACTTAAACAAAGGTCATATGGTGGGTTTACACACACCAATTTATCTGTTCAATATCTGAACAGATCTCTGGTTGCAGTGAAATCATGGACACATAGTTCCATTTTGTGGCTGTGTACAAATGATACAATGTGTCCATGATTTCACTGCAACCAGAGATCTGTTCAGATATTGAACAGATAAATTGGTGTGTGTAAACCCACCAATAAAGTAAGTCCGGAGGAGGGGTGGAGCAACCAGCAACAGATATTCCACAATTAATTAAACAGGAGGATAGGAGCACAACATGGAAAAGTTGGGTAGGAAATCAGTCATATAAGGTTCAAGTAATATGCACTTCACATACAGGGGATCAGATGCATAAGGAAACCTGAGTACAAGGAAGTCATAACAGTTTAGATAGAAATGCAGGATGGAAAATGATTGTCAGTAGGCAGGAGTATGCAGAATATTGCAGCAAGGAACATACCAGTTTAGATAGAACACAAGATGGCTACAATGTGATGCCCCCATTCCACGAGATCAGAAACCAGGCAGCAAAATAGTCTATAGGGTTATTTGTAAAATCCACAAGGTGGCTATCATGACCATGGCATGTGAATTAGGCTCCAGATTCTATAGTCCATCCATGGATTTCAGGATCTGGCCTCAGCACTGATCCTCTGGCTTCCAAGTCACAACACCAACTGGTTAACCATCCCAAACACATGTCTTCTATTCTTCTCAGAATACCCTCCCTAGGTTAGCAAAGACAAGCACACCCAACCCCCTTAACCATATGTACTGTCAATTCAAAAGTAAAATGAGTTCAATGAAGTCTCCAGCCCCCCCCCCTGCAGGGAATAGCAAAAGTCTAACAACCCCCAAACAAATTCAGGACATGGAATGGTAACACAGCCTGATGGCATTGTGTCTATCAACACAGGTCGGAAAGGAAACTCTGGTATATCCCCTTCAACTTCTGAACAATTGAAATAGATGTAACTAGCCGTCCCTTCTGTGATAGTTCATGGCCAGCTCCTCCGTGTAGTTCAGCTAATCAGGGGCTACCACAAGTAGAGTAACATAGGGGCTGGTCAAGGGACGCCATGTTATGGCTGTACTGTGCATGGGAAGGAGCTCAGAGGACACGGGATAGGGATAGATAAAGGTCTAGTGTGATTGTGGTGGTTACTTCTATACTGTCCCCATACAGGAGACATATGACATGGAACATTCTCTTTTATTGATAGTTGATTGCAACAGGAAAAGGTAAAACTAAAGGATGCAATAAGCAAAGTATTTCAGAATACAAAACTACAATACAGGAGGTGCAGACAGTGTGTAATACACAGTAATGTTACTATGCTGGGAGCAGGCAAGGTTCAACAAGAGCCAAGATGGCTTCTTATCAGAGATGAAGATGGGCTACTGCCCCTGTGACGAGAACAGGACCATAATGCAACAGGAGCTTTCCCACAATACATTACAAATACTTAGATCACTTGCAGATGGTGCAGACAACACGAGTGTGAGAACTCCGGTACACACAGGTGACTACTCTGAATTCACTTCATTGTTGGTGAACCAGAGGGATAATGGGGGTGATGGTCAGTCTGTTAAGGCATCGCTCCAGACTTTATTAGCCCTGTAGTGGGGCTTTATGTGTAAGTCCCCTCTCGCAGTCTGATACTCGCCCTCCTTTGTCTTCACCTGTCTGAAGTGCTGTTTCAGTTGATCTCCTGTGATCTGTGATCTGTGACCTGCTGGTGGCTCCGGTGTTTCTTGGAGCGCCAGAAGTCATTGCTCAATTAAAGGTTATGAGAGACTCGTCCTGGCCTCATTCTTGCCTCATTCTGGTCTAATCCTGGCCTTGTCCTGGCCTTGTCCTGGCCTAGTCCTGGCCTAGTCCTGGTCTAGTCCTGGCCTAGTCCTGGTCTAGTCCTGGTCTAGTCCTGGCCTTGTCCTGGTCTAGTCCTGGCCTTGTCCTGGCCCTTGTCCTGGCCCTTGTCCTGGCCCTTGTCCTGGCCCTTGTCCTGGCCCTTGTCCTGGCCCTTGTCCTGGCCCTGTCCTGGCCCTGTCCTGGCCCTGCCCTGGCCTTGCCCTGGCCTTGTCCTGGTCTTGTCCTGGTCTTGTCCTGGCCTTGTCCTGGCCTTGTCCTGGCCTTGTCCTGGCCTTGTCCTGGCCTTGTCCTGGCCTTGTCCTGGCCTTGTCCTGGTCTTGTCCTGGTCTAGTCCTGGTCTTGTCCTGGTCCTGTCCTGGTCTAGTCCTGGTCTAGTCTTGGTCTAGTCCTGGTCTAGTCCTGGCCTTGTCCTGGGCCTTGTCCTGGGCCTTGTCCTGGGCCTTGTCCTGGGCCTTGTCCTGGGCCTTGTCCTGGGCCTTGTCCTGGGCCTTGTCCTGGGCCTTGTCCTGGGCCTTGTCCTGGCCTTGTCCTGGCCTTGTCCAGACCCTGCTCTGCCTGCCTACGTCCTGCTCGTATCCTTCCCTTGTTCTGACCTCATTCTGGCCTCGCTCTAGCCTTCTCCTGGCCTTGTCCTGTCTTCGCACTGACCTTGCTCTCACCTTGTCCTGGTCTCATTCTGACCTCGCTCTGGCATCATTCTGGCCTCATACTAGCCTCGTTCTGACCTCGTTTTGGCCTCGCTCCAGCCTTCTCTTGGCTTTGCTCTGGCATTGTGTTGGCGTCATTTGTGCCTCATTCTGACCTTGTTTTAGCCTTGTTTTAGCCTTGTGCTGGCCTCGTTTTGGTGTCGCTTTGGCTTCGTTCTAGTCTCGTTCTGTCTCTAATAGAAATGCATTGGGAGCTTGTAATGTATCTCCTGACTTCCATACAGTCAGAGTTTACAGTCACAAGATGGTGCCACAAGACTGGAGCAGCAGCGATAGAAGATGAAGCTATGGAGGGTGGGTATATGACAGGGGTTTAGATATAAAGTGCCACTACAGCGCTGAAAACAATGCTGTAATAGTGCTTTAACCTCTTCACGACATCCGGCATACAAGAGCATTCTCTCAAACCGCTGTGCATGTACGGCGCTATGATCGCACCGCTCACAAGCTGCACAATGTTCAGTGGGTTTCAGCTATGTGTCATTGCTGATTCCCTGCAGTAACACCCACCATCGATGCTGGCGCATTTCGTGGGCGTTTAACTCCTCTGATCCCGCTCTCAGTAGCGATAGCAGCATCAATCTGCTTCTGGGGGCTCCTTCCCCAGTCAGATCACGCTGTGTCTATGGTCTGCATGGTGACCCTGGACCGAAGAATGATCTGTGAGGTCCTGCCTTCACCACAATCAAAAAGTGGCATAAAAATGGTATTTATGAAAATATCCTATTGTGCTGCAAAAAAATAAGCCCCCACTCAGTGTCTTCTGCAGAAATATTGAAAAGCTATTGATCTCAGAATATAGTAATGTAAAGACAATTATTTTTGGCATAAAATTGTGCAAAAGCAGCAAAACCATTGGGGTCCTCAGAGTTCAGTCCTAGGTCTCCTTTTACTGTCGGGGTTCCTCATAGTTCAGCAATAGGCCCCATCCTCTTACTGTTGGGGTTCCTCAGGGCTCAGTCCTAGGTCTCCTCTTACTATCAGGGTTCCTCAGGGTTCAGTCCTAGGTCTCCTCCTCTTACTGTCAGGGTTCCTCAGTGTTCAGTCCTAGGTCTCCTCCTCTTACTGTCGGGGTTCCTCATAGTTCAGCAATAGGCCCCATCCTCTTACTGTTGGGGTTCCTCAGGGCTCAGTCCTAGGTCTCCTCCTCTTACTATCAGGGTTCCTCAGGGCTCAGTCCTAGGTCTCCTCCTCTTACTATCAGGGTTCCTCAGGGCTCAGTCCTAGGTCTCCTCCTCTTACTGTCAGGGTTCCTCAGGGTTCAGTCCTAGGTCCTCTCCTCTTACTATCAGGGTTCCTCAGGGCTCAGTCCTAGGTCTCCTCCTCTTACTGTTGGGGTTCCTCAGGGTTCAGTCCTAGGTCCCCTCCTCTTACTGTTGGGGTTCCTCAGGGCTCAGTCCTAGGTCTCCTCTTACTATCAGGGTTCCTCAGGGCTCAGTCCTAGGTCCCCTTGTCTTACTGTAAGGGCTCCTTACGATTCAGTCCTAGGTCTCCTCCTCTTACTATTGGGGTTCCTCAGGGTTCAGTCCTAGGTCTCCACTTTTTACTGTCAGGGCTCCTCATAGTTCAGCCATAGACCCCCTCCTCTTACTGTCAGGGTTCCTCAGGGTTCAGTTCTAGGTCTCCTTTTACTTTCGGGGTTCCTCATAGTTCAGCAATAGGCCCCATCCTCTTACTGTCGGGGGTTCCTCAGAGTTCAGTTCTAGGTCTCCTTTTACTGTCGGGGTTCCTCATAGTTCAGCAATAGGCCCCATCCTCTTACTGTTGGGGTTCCTCAGAGTTCAGTTCTAGGTCTCCTTTTACTGTCGGGGTTCCTCAGGGTTCAGTCCTAGGTCTCCTCCTCTTACTATTGGGGTTCCTCAGAGTTCAGTCCTAGGTCTCCTCCTCTTACTATTGGGGTTCCTCAGGGTTCAGTCCTAGGTCCCCTTGTCTTACTGTAAGGGCTCCTTACGATTCAGTCCTAGGTCCCCTCCTCTTACTATTGGGGTTCCTCAGAGTTCAGTCCTAGGTCTCCTCCTCTTACTGTCAGGGCTCCTCAGGGCTCAGTCCTAGGTCTCCTCCTCTTACTATTGGGGTTCCTCAGAGTTCAGTCCTAGGTCCCCTCCTCTTACTATTGGGGTTCCTCAGAGTTCAGTCCTAGGTCCCCTTGTCTTACTGTAAGGGCTCCTTACGATTCAGTCCTAGGTCCCCTCCTCTTACTATTGGGGTTCCTCAGGGTTCAGTCCTAGGTCTCCACTTTTTACAGTCAGGGCTCCTCATAGTTCAGCCATAGACCCCCTCCTCTTACTGTCAGGGTTCCTCAGGGTTCATTCCTAGGTCCTCTCTTCTTATTGTCGGGGTTCCTCAGGGTTCAGTCCTAGGTCCCCTCCTCTTAATATTGGGGTTCCTCAGGGTTCAGTCCTAGGTCCCCTCCTCTTAATGTTAGGGTTCAATCCTAGGCCCTCTCCTCTTACTGTCGGGGCTCCTCAGGGTTCAGTCCTAGGTCCTCTCCTCTTACTGTCTGGATTCCTCAGGGTTCAGTCCTAAATCTCCACCTCTTACTGTCAGGATTCCTCATAGTTCAGCCATAAGCCCCATCCTCTTACTGTCGGGGTTCCTCATAGTTCAGCCATAAGCCCCATCCTCTTACTGTCGGGGTTCCTCATAGTTCAGCCATAAGCCCCATCCTCTTACTGTCGGGGTTCCTCATAGTTCAGCCATAAGCCCCATCCTCTTACTGTCGGGGTTCCTCATAGTTCAGCCATAAGCCCCATCCTCTTACTGTCGGGGTTCCTCATAGTTCAGCCATAAGCCCCATCCTCTTACTGTCGGGGTTCCTCATAGTTCAGCCATAAGCCCCATCCTCTTACTGTCGGGGTTCCTCATAGTTCAGCCATAAGCCCCATCCTCTTACTGTCGGGGTTCCTCAAGGTTCAGTCCTACCTAGGTCTCCTGCTCTTACTGTCAGGGTTCTTCAGGGTTCAGTCTTAGGTCCTATTCTCTTACTGTCAGGGTTCCTCAGGGCTCGGTACTGGGTCCCTTCCTGTTACTGTTGGGGTTTTTCAGGGCTGAGTTTTAGGCCCCCTGCTGTTACAGTTGTGGTTCCTTAGGGCTCAGTGCTAGGCCCATGCTTCTTACTGTTGAGGTTCCCGACATCCAGTCTGGAACTCTCCTTTGCCTACCTCTCCCTCACCTAACTACCTAATTCCTCCTTCCAACCAGAAGTTGGGTCTGCCCCAAGGTGGGTCTCTTCCACCCTGCACTCTCTGATTGGAGTTCGGACTGTGTTGGGAGTTTTGGGGGAATTCCAGCAGCATGATCCTTGCCCCTCTCCAGGCATGACACTTCAGGGTGTTTAGTGCAGTACCATTTCTAGCAGCCAGACTGCAGGGGCGTCACATAAGCATAACTAGTTTGAGCGGATGAGGGGAGGGGTTAACGGCCAGTCATCACCTTTGTCCTCTCCAAGTTCCCCTACTCCAGAGTCGGCCAGGGCCTTATTCCTGCATTCCTTCCCAAACATACTTGGATTTAAGGATGTTTCATTCTCAAATGCAATGTGTGTGGCTCCATCTGCTTTTCTTTCTATCTTTTAGGTCATTGATGATAGGAAGCAATGGTGGAAGGTTAGGAATTCCAGCGGATCATCTGGATTTGTGCCAAACAACATCCTGGGAGTAATGAAACCAGAGGAGACCTCATTGGAGCGTTCAGAGCCGGCCTACAGCCACACGATCCAGGTACCTTCACCAATACCCATAATGCTTCACAGCTCTATTACTGTGGTTTAACTGTTTGTTCCGTTTTTGCACAGAAAGTCTCTTTATTCCTGCAGTAATAGACTCACATGGTCAAAATTGTTGGAATCCTCCTGTTAAAGTAATAAAAAACACTGAAATCACCTGAAACTGACAAAAGTAATTTCCAATGTAAATATACTAAATATCAACTAATGAGAATCTAACATTGCTTGTGAATTGTGGTTCAACAGAAAAATAATAAGAAACACGAAAAAACAAAGAAAAAATGTTGGTTGTCCTTAATAAAGATTTGAAATAATTGAAACTAAGGTGCATGTTGTAATTGGCGACTCAGGTGACGAGAAACTTGCAGTCAGTCAAAGTGTGAAAAGTAGTCACTGTGCTGTTTGTAATCATGGTGTGTATCCCAGTGATCACGGAGCAAAGAAAGCTGACAAGAGAGTTGTCTCGGGAGATGAGAATTACATTTTAGACAAACGAGTCACAGGTAAAGGTTATAAGACATCTCCAAACAGCTTGATGTCCCTGCTACTACAGCTGCACTTATTATTCAGAAGTGTAAGGTCTGCGGGACTGTAGCCAACCTCCTTGGTTGTGGCCGCAATAGGAAAATTCATCGAGACTATTTTCATTATCAGTCTATGGGAGCCCAGAACAACTTCCAGAGGAGGTCAAGGTCCATCAGTTCAAATCACACTGTCAGGCCATATCTGAGTCAAAGTGGACTTAATGGAAGACGACTGATGAGGAAACCACTGCAGAACGTAAAATCATAAAAAAGTGACTCTGGAATTTGCAAAAATACACATTATCAAGTCACAAAGCTTCTGGGATAACGTCCTTTACACAGATGAGACAATGCTGGAACTTTTTGGTGTCACGTCAGCTCTGTTCATTGTACCTACTGTGAAATGTGGAGGAGGCTCAGTGATGTGCTGGGGCTCCTCTCCTGAATATGGCACAGGAGAGCTCTGCATCTGTGCAGGGTACAATGAAATATCAATACTATCGATCCATACTGGAGACAAATGTGCTGCCCAATATCAGAAAGCTCAGTCTGAGCTGCACATCGTAAGTGATCCAACAGGATAATGACCCCAAACCACTAAAAATATCCAAGAACAGCTGAGATCACCGGACTCTTCTGAAGAGCCTGATCTAAATCCTCCTGATCATATGTGGACAGAGCGGAGTCCTGCAGTCTGGAGAAGACGCCTCACACCATAGATGACGAGCTGTCTGCCCTCGAGGAGGTCGTGATACCTGAGGATGGGGCAGAGTCGTCACCGGCAGGCACGGGAATCATTTCTTTCCAGTGATTGCCTCATAAGGTCGTCCAACCAAATCTGAAGTTAACGCCAAAATATTTTTGTCCAGGCCAAAGTCATTTGTTTCTTTCATTTTTTTGTTAACTCAAAATTCACAAGTAAAAAAGCAAAGTCTGATTCTCCTAAGTTATTCAGGAAATCTACATTGAACATGTATTGTCCGATTACTTAGAGAAAGAACGGACAATCTTGGCCATGTGTGACTTTATATGAATGTATATGTGGATGTATATGATCTATATTGTGTAGCAGATCAATGATCTTATAGGTAGTGAATGTATTTATTAGATCACTGATCTTGTGGGTGGTCGATTTGTATCGTAGATCACTGATCTTATAGGTAGTGAATGTATTTATTAGATCACTGATCTTGTAGGTGATCACTGTGCATAATAGATCATTTGAACTTAAATGTATTTTATTAGTATATTTTGGGATACACCAACACTAAGTACTTGTAGCACTAAGTATTTGTGACCTATAATGGAGATGATGGAGGAATTTGTAAATGTTCTATATAAATTGATGCTCCCTTGTGTGGGTGGACATTGGTCACCGGTCATCTCTTGAGGACAGTCATACTCTAGATAGTCGGTGCTCCGGTTTGGTTGGGCCCTTGGGTTATTCGGTTACTGGATTTTGCTACCTGTACCCTGGTTATTACATCAGGTTCAGAAGTATCTGTCATATCAATACTTTGATTATCGTCTCTAATAGCTTTTGATGCCAAAGAAGGAGTTTGAGATCTTCAAGGTAGGTTGTCTGCGTTGTGTGGCTCTCCGCCCGGGCTCCACCGCTTTGCATGCTCTCTAGAGAATAGATTTTTCTTCTCCTTTCTTGACTTAAACTCCTAATTTCTCCAGAATTGAAGTAGATGTGAAGTGAGACTTTAAAGTTCCCCAAATGGTCTTGACCTTCTTGTCAGAAAAGTCTGTATCCAGAGGAATGTTTTTGAGATTGTTCCGAGAACTTCTGTTTAAAGGGAACCTGTCGGCTGGTTCTACCCCCTTCCACTGTCACTACCCGTCCCTGCACCTTCCTAGCTGATCCCTAACCAGCCCTGTCTGCTGTAAAAGTGCATATAAAGTTAAAAAAATGTATTTATAACTTACATGCAGTCTCTATCCGGAGACTGGAAAGGCGGGCTTCGGGGCTCCATTCTCCCCCCCTTGCTTGCTCCTAGCACGCCCCGGTGAGCACAGGGCGTCCTCATTCCTTGTGCAGTGCCACCTCTTTTTGAAATTCCCACCTCCTTTGCTACTATGGTGCACTGGGCCGAAACATCATAGCCAGCCTGGTGCAGTGTAGGGGCTGATCACGTGTACGGCCCGGCTTCAACATGCGCACTGCGCATGCGCTGGAGCCAAGCCGTACCCTGTGATCAGCCCCAGGCCAGATATGAAGTTCTGGCCTGGCGCATCATAGCAAGGTGCAGGGACAGGTAGTGATAGCATAGGGGGGTAGAACAAGCTCACAGGTTCCCTTTAAGGCACTAGAGAGCTGTGTACCTGTAAGGGATGCAGAGTGCTTGTGGCATGCCTCCTCACATCCCAAAACCAAGAGGCCTGTAGCTTCCTTTGTTTGATTATTCTTAAAACCACACATCTCAATGTCCAGGTGAGGAGACCACACCCAACCCTACTTACTGATCCCATGAATCCAGAGCTTCAAGGCCACTCGCCTGGTCCAGAGTAACTCCTCTATCCACATGTTTTTTGGCAGATCAATGGTGTTTGAGGTCTGGACAAGCCTTATGCCAAATTCCTGTTTTACTAAAAAATTGGTGGAAGAGATGAAGATCAAACTGTTACCCCCTGGTCATAGGGAGTGTGTCCATGTGTGACCGGCTCCAAGGTTTATAGTGTCCATGTGTGACCGGCTCCAAGGTTTATAGAGTCCATGTGTGACCGGCTCCAAGGTTTATAGAGTCCATGTGTGACCGGCTCCAAGGTTTATAGTGTCCATGTGTGACCGGCTCCAAGGTTTATAGAGTCCATGTGTGACCGGCTCCAAGGTTTATAGAGTCCATGTGTGACCGGCTCCAAGGTTTATAGTGTCCGTGTGTGACCGGCTCCAAGGTTTATAGAGTCCGTGTGTGACCGGCTCCAAGGTTTATAGTGTCCGTGTGTGACCGGCTCCAAGGTTTATAGTGTCCGTGTGTGACCGGCTCCAAGGTTTATAGAGTCCATGTGTGACCGGCTCCAAGGTTTATAGTGTCCGTGTGTGACCGGCTCCAAGGTTTATAGAGTCCATGTGTGACCGGCTCCAAGGTTTATAGAGTCCATGTGTGACCGGCTCCAAGGTTTATAGAGTCCATGTGTGACCGGCTCCAAGGTTTATAGAGTCCATGTGTGACCGGCTCCAAGGTCTATAGTGTCCATGTGTGACCGGCTCCAAGGTTTATAGAGTCCATGTGTGACCGGCTCCAAGGTTTATAGAGTCCATGTGTGACCGGCTCCAAGGTTTATAGAGTCCATGTGTGACTGGCTCCAAGGTTTATAGAGTCCATGTGTGACCGGCCCCAAGGTTTATAGTGTCCATGTGTGACTGGCTCCAAGGTTTATAGAGTCCATGTGTGACCGGCTCCAAGGTTTATAGTGTCCATGTGTGACCGGCTCCAAGGTTTATAGAGTCCATGTGTGACCGGCTCCAAGGTTTATAGAGTCCATGTGTGACCGGCTCCAAGGTTTATAGAGTCCATGTGTGACCGGCTCCAAGGTTTATAGTGTCCATGTGTGACCGGCTCCAAGGTTTATAGAGTCCATGTGTGACCGGCTCCAAGGTTTATAGAGTCCATGTGTGACCGGCTCCAAGGTTTATAGTGTCCATGTGTGACCGGCTCCAAGGTTTATAGTGTCCATGTCTGACCGGCTCCAAGGTTTATAGAGTCCATGTCTGACCGGCTCCAAGGTTTATAGTGTCCATGTGTGACCGGCTCCAAGGTTTATAGTGTCCATGTGTGACCGGCTCCAAGGTTTATAGAGTCCATGTGTGACCGGCTCCAAGGTTTATAGTGTCCATGTGTGACCGGCTCCAAGGTTTATAGAGTCCATGTGTGACCGGCTCCAAGGTTTATAGTGTCCATGTGTGACCGGCTCCAAGGTTTATAGAGTCCATGTGTGACCGGCTCCAAGGTCTATAGTGTCCATGTGTGACCGGCTCCAAGGTTTATAGAGTCCATGTGTGACCGGCTCCAAGGTCTATAGTGTCCATGTGTGACCGGCTCCAAGGTTTATAGAGTCCATGTGTGACCGGCTCCAAGGTTTATAGAGTCCATGTGTGACCGGCTCCAAGGTTTATAGAGTCCATGTGTGACCGGCTCCAAGGTTTATAGAGTCCATGTGTGACCGGCTCCAAGGTTTATAGTGTCCATGTGTGACCGGCTCCAAGGTTTATAGAGTCCATGTGTGACCGGCTCCAAGGTTTATAGAGTCCATGTGTGACCGGCTCCAAGGTTTATAGAGTCCATGTGTGACCGGCTCCAAGGTCTATAGTGTCCATGTGTGACTGGCTCCAAGGTTTATAGAGTCCATGTGTGACCGGCTCCAAGGTTTATAGTGTCCATGTGTGACCGGCTCCAAGGTTTATAGAGTCCATGTGTTACCGGCTCCAAGGTTTATAGTGTCCATGTGTGACCGGCCCCCAAGGTTTATAGAGTCCATGTGTGACCGGCTCCAAGGTTTATAGAGTCCATGTGTGACCGGCTCCAAGGTTTATAGAGTAGGTTTTCCTGTCCGACCTCTGCCGTGTGTCTCTTCCTGGTTCCTGCTCTGTCCGGTGTGACTCTCTATACTCTGTGTACCCTGTATAACTGCAGATTGTCTTTTTACTGGCAGCAATTATTGGGAGAACTGACGGAGGTAACGGCAAGCATTGTGTGCTGTCTTCTTCTGTGTGTCCCCCTCTGACTCCACATAATGCCCTAATACTAGATCCACAAAGCTCATCCTCTTACACATATGATTTCCAATAAGTGAAGTCTATTACGGGTTATTATATGTCCAGTATGTGAGTGATGAATTCTCAGCGCACAGGGGGCTCGTCCTGGTTTATAGGGATCATTTAATTAAGAGGAATTGGGATAAATAGTATCGTTTTCTTACATCCAGTAAAGCAAAGGGTCCTGCAGATGTGCACACTGTAGATTTCAGCTGGAGGTTTTATGTATCAGTCAGTGAGTAAGACATCGCTTCTAACATCAAGATCATCTACTGATGACCTCACTTCTCACACCCAGAACATCTACTGATGATGTCACTTCTCACACCCAGAACATCTACTGATGATGTCACTTCTCACACCCAGAACATCTACTGAGGAGGTCACTTCTCACACCCAGAACATCTACTGAGGAGGTCACTTCTCGTACCCAGAACATCTACTGATGACCTCACTTCTCACACCCAGAACATCTACTGATGACCTCACTTCTAACATCAAGAACATCTACTGATGACCTCACTTCTAACATCAAGAACATCTACTGAGGACGTCACTTCTAACATCAAGATCATCTACTGAGGACGTCACTTCTCACACCCAGAACATCTACTGAGGACGTCACTTCTCACACCCAGAACATCTACTGAGGACGTCACTTCTCACACCCCGAACATCTACTGAGGACGTCACTTCTCACACCCAGAACATCTACTGAGGACGTCACTTCTCACACCCAGGACATCTACTGAGGACGTCACTTCTCACACCCAGGACATCTACTGAGGAGGTCACTTCTCATACCCAGAACATCTACTGAGGACGTCACTTCTCACACCCAGAACATCTACTGAGGACGTCACTTCTCACACCCAGAACATCTACTGAGGACGTCACTTCTCACATCCAGAACATCTACTGAGGACGTCGCTTCTCATACCCAGAATATCTACTGAGGAGATCACTTCTCATACCCAGAACATCTACTGAGGACGTCACTTCTCACACCCAGAACATCTACTGAGGAGGTCACTTCTCACATCCAGAACATCTACTGAGGACGTCACTTCTCACACCCAGGACATCTACTGAGGAGGTCACTTCTCACACCCAGAACATCTACTGAGGAGGTCACTTCTCACACCCAGAACATCTACTGAGGACGTCACTTCTCACACCCAGAACATCTACTGAGGACGTCACTTCTCACACCCAGAACATCTACTGAGGACGTCACTTCTCACACCCAGAACATCTACTGAGGACGTCACTTCTCACACCCCGAACATCTACTGAGGACGTCACTTCTCACACCCAGAACATCTACTGAGGACGTCACTTCTCACACCCAAAACATCTACTGAGGAGGTCCCTTCTCACACCCAGAACATCTACTGAGGACGTCACTTCTCACACCCAGAACATCTACTGAGGACGTCACTTCTCACACCCAGAACATCTACTGATGACCTCACTTCTCACACCCAGAACATCTACTGAGGAGGTCACTTCTCACACCCAGAACATCTACTGAGGACGTCACTTCTCACACCCAGAACATCTACTGAGGAGGTCACTTCTCACATCCAGAACATCTACTGATGACCTCACTTCTCACACCCAGAATATCTACTGATGACCTCACTTGTCACACCCAGAACATCTACTGAGGACGTCACTTCTCACACCCAGAACATCTACTGAGGACGTCACTTCTCACACCCAGAACATCTACTGAGGACTTCACTTCTCACACCCAGAACATCTACTGAGGAGATCACTTCTCATCCATCGGACATACTTTTAAAACCAGAAGTTTACCTATATAAATAGACACACATTCATGTTTTTCTCACTATCTTACATGAAATCAGAATAAACCTTTCCCGCTTTAGGTCATTAGGATGAACCAGAATTATTAATATTTCCCAAATGCAGAATAAAGCGAGAGATTGTGATTGTTTAAGGCTTTTTTTTGTTACTTTCTGCAAAGTCACAGGTTTACATACACTAAATCACTATGCCTTTAAACAATTTAGGACAGCCCATATGATGATGTCATGTGTTTGGAAGATTCTGATAGGTTTATAGGCAACATCTGAGTTAAATAGAGACACACCTGTGGATGTATTTTAATGCACACCTGAAACACACTGCTTTTTGTAGCATCTCGGGAAGGTCTACAGAAATCAGCTAAGATATCAGGTAGGGCCACGTCACACGTGGCGACGGCACCGCCGATTTCTTAGGCCAAGCCCCTGCATCGTCTATCGGCACCGATATCGCCCCTGCGTCGCCTAATGTAAAGGGGCGATGTTGGCGCTACATATCGCCTCTGAGTGGTCGCCTGGTTTCACATCATGTGAACACATTGCCCCATGTAAATGGGGGACGGCGATCTTACAGGCGATGCATCGCCGCTGGGGCTTTTAGACACCCCAGCGGCGATGCCTCCTGTCAGATCGCCGGAGGTGTCTACCCATGTAAACGGGGGGTGCCAAAAACGTGTACGCTCCCGCCCGTCGCCGCTGATATCTCTGGCGACCTCGCCACGTGTGACGTGGCCCTAAGAGAATTGTGGATCTGCACAATCTTGGTTCATCCTTGTTGTGCAATTTCCAGATACCTGAAGGTGCCTTGTTCATCTGTACAAACAAGATGGAAATGTCCAGGCATCATGCCGCTCAGGAAGGAGATGGGTTTTGTGTCCCAGAGATGAACGTGCTTTCTTCTGACATGTGCATATGAACCCAAGAGCAAAAGCAAAAGACTTTGTGAAGATGATGGTGGAAGCTGGTGCGATTGTGTCATTATCCACAGTGAATCAAGTACTGTATAGACATTGGATGGAAGGCCACTCTGCCAGGAAGAAGCCATTACTCCAAAGAAACATAAAAAAGAGAGATTCATTTTTGCAAGTGCAGACAGGGGAAAAGACCTAATTTTTTGGAGACTTCCTGTGGTCTGATGACATTAAAATTGAACCCTTTGGCCATAATGACCATTATGTGTTAAGGAAAAGGAAGAATCTTGGAAGCCTGAGAACACCATCCCAACAGTGAAACACGAGGGAAGGCAGCATCATGTGTAGGGTTGTTTTGCTGCAGGAGGGACTGGTGAACTTCACAAAATAGATGGGATCATGAGGAAAGAAGCTTGTGGCAATACTGAAGCAAAATCTCCAGACATCAGCCAGGAAGGTAAAGCTTGGGCAGAAATAAGTCTTCTAAATGAACAATGACCTGAAGCTACTGCCAAATTGGTTACCAAGTGGCTTAAGGATAACAAAGTCAATGTTTTGGATCGACCATCACAAAGCCCTGATCTCAGTCCTATTGAAAATATATGGGCAAAATTGCGACCAAGATGACCTCCAAACATGGCTCCGTTACACCAAAACTGTCAGGAGGAATGGGCCCAAATTCCTGCAACTATTGTGAGAAGCTTGTGGAAGAATCCAAAATGTTTCCCCCAAGTCATACGGTGTAAGGGCAATGGTACCAAATACTAATGAAATGTATGGAACAGTTGACAGTTGTGAATGAGAGGGGCTTAATGACAGCGCCAAAGACTAACACATATACCAGCATATAGTCACTAAGGTGGGGCCCTGACATGGGATATTCACCACGCACGGGACATGTATACACACCACACGCACACAAAGAGTAACAGCAAGTTACAACCGTAAAACATGGCGGAGGTTCTGTGATGATCTGAGTGGAGATCCGCCGGGCCAATGATTTCACCTTGTATGAATCGGAGAATTGAGGCTGGAATTGCTGCAAAAGGTGGACCGGCACCATATTAAACTAACTTTTGTGGATTTTTCCAGGTGTTTCCATTATTTTGTCTAACCCCTGTATATACTTTATATATACATATATTAATATATTATACACTAGATGTGGGCCCAATGCTATCACATCGGGAGGGCAGTGCCATCACAATGGGGGTGGGCTCTGTGGTGCTGGGCGCGGTGTCTCTGCCCCTCCTCCTATCCGCTCTCTCTCATCGTGTGCTTACTTCTCCCCTGTGTGCTTTTCCCCGTGTATGTGGTCTCATCTCCCCAGTGCTGTCTTCTCCCTTCTGTGCTCTCTTTTGAGTTGTCTTGCACCTGTATGCTCTCCCCTTATATGCGATCTCTACCTTCCCTGTGCACGCTCTATGACCCCCCATGCGTGCTCTGCCCCCCATGCACGCTCTCTGCCCCCCCGTGCTTGCTCTCTGCCCCCCTGTGTGCGCTCTCTCTGCCAGAGATGGCAGTGGTCTGAGGAACTGCTCCCCGGTTCGCACATTCACAGTTCCTCATTCAGCAGGGTGTGTGGTGAGCCTTCTGGCGTCTGCTTCGAGTGTCGTCGTTTTCAGATATTGGTGGCACTGCTGCTGGTGTTGTTTAATGGGCCAGTACCACCAGCGGGTGCCATATTTGCACACCCATCTCTTGGGTGTACAAATATGGCTGCGACTGACGCATGCTTGGGGAACATCGAGACGGAAGTGAATGACAGACGTGATAAGGTAGTTATACAGGTAGATAGTATGTCACAGATCGTGTGTACTGTATATAAAATGTCTGATGGATATACATTTATCTTTTTAGAAACAAAAATCTGAGTTCATATCAAGGAAGATAGAGCCAAATGTAACTGCACCCAGCCCTCCCCCAACTCCTGTTCCTGCCCCTCCGGGTATCTCCATCCCTGCATCAAGGTCATATCTATCAGGAAATCTGGTCAGCCGACAAAGCAGCACATCCAGTGACAGTGGGGGCAGCGGAGCACGAGACACCCAAGGAACCAAGCCATGTGACCGTAAGTCCTCATATGGTTCAGACAGCGCGTAGATGATGTATACATAAAGATTAGAAGATTAGTGTAATGTAAATTGTCAACTAATATGACTGAATCATACAGACACTATAGGAAGGGTGTGCCTCCAATATGGTGAACACATACATACACTATAGGAAGAGTGTGCCTCCAATATGGTGAACACATACAGACACCATAAGAAGGGTGTGCCCCCAATATGGCAGACTCATACAAACACTATAGGTAGAGTGTGCCTCCAATATGGCCAACTCATACAGACACCATAAGAAGGGTGTGCCTCCAATATGGCAGACTCTTACAAACACTATAGGAGGAGTGTGCCTCCAATATGGTGAACACATACCGACACTATAGGAAGAGTGTGCATACAATATGGCCGACTCATACAAACACTATAGGTAGAGTGTGCCTCCAAAACGGATGAATCATACAGACAACATAAGAGAAGTATGCCTACAATATGGCCGACTCATACAGACACTATAGGAAGAGTGTGAATCCAATATGGCCAACTCATACAGACACCATAAGAAGGGTGTGCCTCCAATATGGCAGACTCATACAAACACTATAGGTAGAGTGTGCCTCCAATATGGCCAACTCATACAGACACCATAAGAAGGGTGTGCCTCCAATATGGCAGACTCATACAAACACTATAGGTAGAGTGTGCCTCCAATATGGCCAACTCATACAGACACCATAAGAAGAGTGTGCCTCCAATATGGCAGACTCATACAAACACTATAGGAGGAGTGTGCCTCCAATATGTCCGACTCATACAAACACTATAGGTAGAGTGTGCATCCAATATGGCCGACTCATACAAACACTATAGGTAGAGTGTGCATCCAATATGGCCGACTCATACAAACACTATAGGATGTGTTAACTATTTTATTTAAATTATGGGGTTAGGCCCAGCACGTAATCTTATCAAGCAATAACAAGGGACATTAAGTCCCCGTCACACATAATGAGATCCTTAGCGAGATCGTTGTTAAGTCCCAGAATTTGTGATGTAACAGCGATCTTGCTGTGTGTGACACTTAGCAGCGATCAGGCCCCTGCTGCGAGATCACTGATCGTTACATACTGCTCTGGGTCATTTTTAGGTCTCCCGCTGGTCAGCACGCATCGCTGTGTTTTGAAAGGGACAATGACCAACGATCTCAATACTACGCCCAAGAGTGACAATTCCCAACGACCTCCTATCATTGTGGATCGTTGCTGAATCGCTGGTGAGATCTGACTGTTTGATATCTCACCAGCTATCCCTAAGTGACGCACCAGCGATCCCTAAGGATCGTTATCGTTGTCGGGATCGCAGTTGCGTCGTTGTGTGTGACGGGAGCTTTTCACTGATGATATGTTCACCCTGTGTCGGGATGTTTATAGTAAGGGTGTTTCTTCTTAAGCACAATGTAACAATCCTTTTGAGCTCTAGTGGAGGGGGTTTCTCCTGCTGAAGTTGGCTCCTCTCAGGAAGATTCTCTATAGACCGCTGTCTATACATCTATCCTTTCATCTATCCAAGGACCTGCTGACCTGATTAATTGCACCTATAATGGTAAAAGGTTTCCTAGCAGATTCCACTGTAATCTGAAATATATCCACAGGTCTAATTCTACTAAGGAAGACCACATCGGTCTATAGACAATCTTCCTGAGAGGAGCCAACTTCAGCAGGAGAAACCCCCTCCACTAGAGCTCAAAAGGATTGTTACATTGTGTTTTAACAAGAAACACCATAAACATCCCGACACAGGGTAAACATATCATCAGTCCCTTGTTATTGCTTGATAAGATTATGCGCTGGGCCTAACCCCATAATTTAAATAAAATAGTTACTACAATAAGGTGTAACAAGCACGGAGCACACCGCAGGCTTTCTAGCAGCTAATCACCTAATATACTTCACCTATATACATGTTCGCTCCAGAGTTCACAATCCTATCATACACTACAGGATGTGTGTCTCCAATATGGCCAACTCATACAAACAAAATAGGAGGATTGTGCCTCCAATATGGCCGCCTACTGCAGACAGTATAGGAAGGGTGCGCTTCCAATATGGCTGCGTCATTTAGGCTCTATAGGAAGGGTGTTTTTCCAATATAGCTGACTTGTACAGACCATACAAGAAGGATGTGCGTCCAATATGGCTGCCTCATGCAGATACTATAGGAAGTGTGCGCTTCCAATATGGCCGACTCAAACAGACAAAATAGGATTATGCCTCCAATATGGCTGCCACATTCAGGTACTATAGGAAGGGTGTTCTTCCGATATGGCTGACTCAAAGACACTATGGGAAGCATGTACCTCCAATATGGCTGACTCGTACAGACCATACGAGAAGGGTGGCCTACCTAATACAGACACTTTGGGAAGGTTGTGCATCCAAAATGGCCGGCTCGTACAGACCATGAAGGATGGTGTGCCTCCAATATGGGTGCCTAATACAGATGTAAAGCCCTCGTAATGGGGGGCTTTCTGTTCACTGCTATCCACCCCCACGCAGCCTCCATAGCTGATAGAATGACCACAGACAGAATGGGGAGATATAACATGGAGTAAATTCTTTACGGTTCACGTGGATAGTCTACAGCAGGGGTCTCAAACTCCAGGCCTCGAGGGCCGCACACAGTCCAGGTTTTCAGGATTTCCTTAGAATTTGACTGTTGGTCATTTGATTACCAACTGTCAAATACTATGAAAATCCTGAAAACCTGGACTGTGTGCGGCCCTCGAGGCCTGGAGTTTGAGACCCCTGGTCTACAGCAAATACAGTTCATGGTTAGATTCTGACACAGAATTGAGGTCTGGAGCTTTAAGAACACATATTATTATGAAACAGTATTTGTAGGTAACTATAAGAGAGTCCAAAGTCTTTTGGTGGCTTAAAAGCAGAAGAGTAGACAATATAGTAAGTGTTTTTTTACACACCTGGAATCCTGTATTACTTTTACAGCTGGTCACGGCACGTGCAGAGATAAATATATGAAGTAACGAACAATCGCGGTGAGGTGGGGGATCCTCAAATTCCTCAACATGCAGGCAATGGGTTCTTTTCTATATTTAGTACAACCAACTACTGAAAAATCATGGGTTAATCCGGACAGCGAAGACCCAGGGTTAAAGGTCTTTAGTCTTCGTAGTGGTAGAAAACGGCATTAGGCCCGGCTGTAAATCATGAGATGAAGAGAAGGATGAACTTCCAGGCGTGAGGCCTGGAGTGTTGAGCAGCGCCCGCACATGAGCTCCGCTCTGTCATCATCTTCTAGACTAGGCACAGAATGGAATAGCTCCTCCTATTGAACACTAATTCTAATGTCAGAATTCACATTGTAAAATAATATAAATCATCATATAGATGGTGCTGGAACACAACAAATGGGAAAATACCTGGAAAGATGCATGAAAAATACATTGGGTATGAATGGATTTACCTGAGAAATGAGATACGATTTAAATTAATCTGAAACTGACTAATAACAGTAGAGGGGTAGCTAAGGAGTGAGCTGCAGTGTACAGAAGCTACTCACTGTCCAGGGGTACTTATAGGGACAGACATAATCTGGACTGGGACACTACACGGACACTATAGGGAGGGTGTGCCTCCAATAACGCCAATTCAGATAGACCATAGAAGAAAGGTGTGCCTCATGAAGACATCTCCAATATGGCCAGCTTGTATAGACCATACAAGATGGGTGTGCCTCCAATACGGCTGCCTACTACAGACACTATAGGAAGGGTGTGCCTCCAATAACGCCAATTCATATAGACCATACAAGAAAGGTGTGCCTCATGAAGACACTATAGGAATGGTACATCTCCAATATGGCCAGCTTGTATAGACCATACAAGATGGGTGTGCCTCCAATAACGCCAATTCATATAAACCATACAAGAAAGGTGTGCCTCATGAAGACATCTCCAATATGGCCAGCTTGTATAGACCATACAAGATGGGTGTGCCTCCAATATGGCTGCCTACTACAGACACTATAGGAAGGGTGCGCTTCCAATAAGTCCAACTTGTACAGATCATACATGAAGGGCCTCCAATATGATCAGCCAGCTCACAAGATAACTGCAGGAATGAATGTGCCTCATTATGGCCGACTCAGATGGTCACAACACGAGGTGCCCAAACAGAAATCTCATGACTGTTACTAATATGGCATAAATGTGACTCTCCGCTCTGGTTCTAGACTTTTCTTGATGTGATTATGTAGCGCTCATCAGGAGTGTCTCGTCCATCTATAACCTCCTATATTCCAATGTATCGTGTGTCTGTAAACCACAAAAGCTTCCTGCCCTGTTGATAGCGCTTCTGCAAGTGGCAGTCCTTCCCATGTATTGTTGTGTCTTATTGGTTCTTTCTGTAGCTCTGGTGGTGGAGACATATGATCCATTTTGTCGTCTTCTACAGGGAGAAAATCTCAGATGGAAGAAGTTCAGGATGAATTAGTTCATCGACTGACAATTGGGCGCAATGCCGCACAAAAAAGGTTCACTGTCCCCCGGCAAAATGCCCCAGTTGCCAATGTGTCATATATTTCGTCGGCTGAGGAAGTGAAGACATGGCTCGTCGGAAAGGGATTTAATTCCACGTATGTTCCTTAGGATGACTAGCATGGGGCACAGCTGCTCTGCGTGGATGAGGTCAAGGGCACAGCTGCTCTGCGTGGATGAGATCAAGAGCACAGCTGCTCTGCGTGGATGAAGTCAGAGGCACAGCTGCTCTGCGTGGATGAGGTCAAGGGCACAGCTGCTCTGCGTGGGTGAGGTCAAGGGCACAGCTGCTCTGCGTGGATGAGATCAAGAGCACAGCTGCTCTGCGTGGATGAAGTCAGAGGCACAGCTGCTCTGCGTGGATGAGGTCAAGGGCACAGCTGCTCTGCGTGGGTGAGGTCAAGGGCACAGCTGCTCTGCGTGGGTGAGGTCAAGGGCACAGCTGCTCTGCGTGGATGAAGTCAGAGGCACAGCTGCTCTGTGTGGATGAGGTCAAGGGAACAGCTGCTCTACGTGGATGAGGTCAAGGGCACAGCTGCTCTGCGTGGATGAAGTCAGAGGCACAGCTGCTCTGCGTGGATGAGGTCAAGGGCACAGCTGCTCTGCGTGGGTGAGGTCAAGGGCACAGCTGCTCTGCGTGGATGAAGTCAGAGGCACAGCTGCTCTGTGTGGATGAGGTCAAGGGAACAGCTGCTCTACGTGGATGAGGTCAAGGGCACAGCTGCTGTGCGCAGATGAAGTGAGAGGTGCAGCTGCTCTGCGTGGATGAGGTCAAGGGCACAGCTGCTCTGCGTAGATGAGGTCAGGGGCACAGCTGCTCTACGCGGATGAGGTCAAGGGCACAGCTGCTCTGTGCGGATGAGGTCAAGGGCACAGCTGCTCTGTGCGGATGAGGTCAAGGGCACAGCTGCTCTGTGTGGATGAGGTCAGAGGCACAGCTGCTCTGTGCGGATGAGGTCAAGGGCACAGCTGCTCTGTGCGGATGAGGTCAAGAGCGCAGCTGCTCTGTGTGGATGAGGTCAAGGGCGCAGCTGCTCTGTGTGGATGATGTCAAGGGCACATCTCCTCTGTGTGGATGAGGTCAAGGGCGCAGCTGCTCTGTGTGGATGAAGTCAAGGGCACATCTCCTCTGTGTGGATGAAGTCAGAGGTGCAGCTGCTCTGTGTGGATGAGGTCAAGGGCACAGCTGCTCTGTGTGGATGAGGTCAGAGGCACAGCTGCTCTGTGCGGATGAGGTCAAGGGCACAGCTGCTCTGTGTGGATGAGGTCAAGGGCACAGCTGCTCTGTGCGGATGAGGTCAAGGGCACAGCTGCTCTGTGCGGATGAGGTCAAGAGCGCAGCTGCTCTGTGTGGATGAGGTCAAGAGCGCAGCTGCTCTGTGTGGATGAGGTCAAGGGCGCAGCTGCTCTGTGTGGATGAGGTCAAGGGCACATCTGCTCTGTGTGGATGAAGTCAAGGGCACATCTCCTCTGTGTGGATGAAGTCAGAGGTGCAGCTGCTCTGCGTAGATAAGGTCAAGGGCACAGTTGCTCTGCGTAGATAAGATTAAGGGCACAGCTGCTCTGTGTGGATGAGGTCAAGGGCACAACTGCTCTGCGTGGATGAGGTCAAGGGCACATCTGCTCTGTGTGGATGAAGTCAGAGATGCAGCTGCTCTGTGTGGATGAAGTCAAGGGCACAGCTGCTCTACGCGGATGAGGTCAAGGGCACAG
>JARQOC010000004.1:625152101-625265879 GCA_033576535.1 Allobates femoralis
GTACAGTTCCTTCTTTTTCTCTCCGGCTACAGTTCCCTCTCTCTCCAGTGTATAGTTCTCTCTCTCTCTCTCTCTCTCTCTCTCCAGGGTACAGTTCCCTCTCTCTTTCTCCAGGGTACAGTTCCCTCTCTCTCTCTCCAGGGTACAGTTCCCTCTCTCTCTCTCCAGGGTACAGTTCCCTCTCTCTCTCTCCAGGGTACAGTTCCCTCTCTCTCTCTCCAGGGTACAGTTCCCTCTCTCTCTCTCTCTTTCTCTCTCCAGGGTACAGTTCCCTTTCTTTATTTTTCTCTCCAGTGTACAGTTCCCTTTCTTTCTCTCTCCAGTGTACAGTTCCCTCTCTTCCTCCATCACTCCCGATGCTGTTCCCTGTCTGTAATCTTTAGTGGTAGTGATGGAGGCAATCAGTTCTCCATGATCACCATTTTGAGCTGAAGCTGTAGGGTGGGAGGTTTTACTCATACTTGAATTGCGGCTGACGAATCTCATGTTTGGTTTCTTGGTCTGGGACGAGCCTGTAACAAGTGGACTGATCCGGAGTAAAACTCTCACCCTCTCTCTTTATTCCAGAAAATGAATGGTAGTTCAGAACTGCAGGAGATAATGAGAAAACGTCAAGAGAAGATCAATGCTGCCTCCAGCGACTCGGGGGTGGAATCTTTTGATGAAGGGAACAATCATTGACTTTCTGTATTTTGGTTTCTTTTCACCCGTTGCTTGATTCTCCAGGTGGATGATTCGGTTACGGAGGGAATGCACTACCACCTTTTTCTTCTGATCTCTGTACTGGTGAATGTAAGAGCTGGAGCACTTTGTACTTTGGGTAGGGGGCTTTCTGCTGAAGGCCTTTATACTATGAAGATGGCCGGACGGTTCTGGCTTGTGTCTGCCGCAGTATTAATGTTTTGCCATAGTCCATGGCTCAACGTCATTGCTGGAACAGTCCTGGAAACTGAAGCTGTGACTGTATCTTGTATTTTGTCTTCTATGAATTAAAGTTTATCTTTATTGAGTAATAGATAAATATATAAATTATTTTTCTCAGGTTTTATTGAGTAAATTGTTTTTACAACCTGATTTTCACGTGTCTTATTTAAATATCCTTTGAAATCATCAGGTAGACGTGAATGTGTGGATGAAGGCCGGGGTGTAGGAGTGGAATATCATGCTGCATTCATCACACATCAGCAGGACAATGGCACTAATACACCCACACAGCACTGAATTTGTTTTTTCCCTTCAGCCCGCACCCGTGTGCAGTTTCCATGTCATCTGCCATTGTCACACATGTTGGTAAAGAACCCACTAATCACATAATGGAATAATTGGACACCTCCTGGTGCGACAAGTCCGTTCATGACATTTCTTCCCACCTCAATATTCCATCATTTGTGTGTGGTATTACTGAGAAGTAACAGAAATCACAGCTCAGTTATAACATGGAGAACTCGTATCATCCTCGGGCCTGGGGCAGAGGAGCTCGGGGTAGAAAAGTCCCCACCGCTCTTCTGCCCCCCTAATTGCAAACTCCAGACCTCATCTGGTAACATCAGCCGTGCCCCCACATCGAGCTTCGTGCAATGATTTTCAATAGCTGAACAGCTGCATGCAGCCTTACATCGTTTCATAGTTTTTTTAGGTTGAAGGAAGACCTTAAGTCCATCTAGTTCACCCCATAGCCTAACATGTTGATCCAGAGGAAGCCAAAAAAAAAACCCATGTTGCAACACTAAGCTCCACATTAGGGGAAAAGTTCTTTCCTGACTCCACATACGACAATCAGACTAGATCCCTGGATCACCGCCCTATCAAAGAATCTAGTATATATAACCAGTAATATTATATTTTACAATAAAGGCATCCAGGCCCTTCTTAAATGTTAGTAGCGACTCCCTCATTACACCATCATGTGGAGAGAGCTCCATAGTGTCACTGATCTTACAGTAAAGAATCCACGTCTATGATTGATTAAACCTTCTTTCCTCCAGATGTAGAGGACGCCCCCTTGTCCCCGTCTCTGTAGAGGACGCCCCCTTGTCCCCGTCTCTGTAGAGGACGCCCCCTTGTCCCCGTCTCTGTAGAGGACGCCCCCTTGTCCCCGTCTCAGGCCTAAGAGTAAAAAGATCATTAAAAAGGTCTCTGTACTGTCCCCTCCATATTTTTACAGATAACCCCAAGCCTTCATTTTTCCAAACTAAATAACCTGTCTTGGTATTGTAGACCCCTCAGTCCTCTAATAACCTGTCTTGGTATTGTAGACCCCTCAGTCCTCTAATAACCTGTCTTGGTATTGTAGACCCCTCAGTCCTCTAATAACCTGTCTTGGTATTGTAGACCCCCCAGTCCTCTAATAACCTGTCTTGGTATTGCAGACCCCTCAGTCCTCTAATAGCCTGTCTTGGTATTGTAGACCCCCCAGTCCTCTAATAACCTGTCTTGGTATTGTAGACCCCCCAGTCCTCTAATAACCTGTCTTGGTATTGCAGACCCCTCAGTCCTCTAATAACCTGTCTTGGTATTGCAGACCTCTCAGTCCTCTAATAACCTGTCTTGGTATTGCAGATCCCTCAGTCCTCTAATAACCTGTCTTGGTATAGTAGACCCCCCAGTCCTCTAATAACCTGTCTTGGTATTGTAGACCCCCCAGTCCTCTAATAACCTGTCTTGGTATTGCAGACCCCTCAGTCCTCTAATAACCTGTCTTGGTATTGCAGACCCCTCAGTCCTCTAATAACCTGTCTTGGTATTGTAGACCCCTCAGTCCTCTAATAACCTGTCTTGGTATTACAGACCCCTCAGTCCTCTAATAACCTGTCTTGGTATTGTAGACCCCTCAGTCCTCTAATAACCTGTCTTGGTATTGTAGACCCCCCAGTCCTCTAATAACCTGTCTTGGTATTGCAGACCCCCCAGTCCTCTAATAACCTGTCTTGGTATTGCAGACCCCCCGGTCCTCTAATAACCTGTCTTGGTATTGCAGATCCCTCAGTCCTCTAATAACCTGTCTTTCCAGACACTATGGCCACTTCATCAGGCTGATAATGACAAATTCTGGAGAAAAACTCACCTGTGTTCTGTATTGCATTATCCCATACTGTAAGAGCAGTGACACTGGATTCTTTACTGTAAGAGCAGTGAGACTATGGAGCTCTCTCCACATGATGTTGTAATGAGTGAGTCACTACTAGCATTTAAGAATGGCCTGGATGCCTTTCTTGTAAAATATAATATTACTGGTTATACATACTAGATTCTTGATCGAGCGTTGATCCAGGGATCTAGTCTGATTGCCGTATGTGGAGTCGTGAAGGATTTTTTTTCCCCAATGTAGAGCTTAGTGTTGTCACATGGGTTTTTTTTAATTTTTTTTGCTTCCCCTGGATCAACATGTAAATGTTAACTTTGTAGGTAGGCTATGGGTTTAACTATGTGGACTTAAAGTCTAAAGGTACCGTCACACGCGGCAATTTGTCTTGCAATGTCACTGGCAATGTGCTGGTTGCAGTGAAATCATGGACACATTGTTCCATTTGTACACAGCAACAAGATAGAACAATGTGTCCATGATTTCACATCTTGTTGCTGTGTACAAATGGAACAATGTGTCCATGATTTCACTGCAACCAGCACATTGCCAGTGACATTGCAAGACAAATTGCCGCGTGTGACGGTACCTTTAGACTTTAAGTGCACACAGTTAAACCCATAGCCTACCTTCAAAGTTAACATGCACCACATTTAGGTGTTTTTTTATTTTTTTGTTATGTTAGCAGGATCTAGCAATTGCTGTACATTATGTTATTACCACAGCAGATTCTGGTCAGACGACCATTGCACTCAGTGCTGTATGCAGCTCTGCCCAGGTTTTAACTGAAGGCTTTGTGAATGCAAGATACCAGCCCCAATCACTAACGACCTCCATTCACACAGAGGGAGTGACTACTGGTTGTCCTGCACACACAATGGGCTCCATATAGGGCGCAGTTCACACAGGCCTGCACAGTGTATGCCCAGCCTCTTACATTAACCCCCATCTCAGTAGGCGGGCTGTTACGGCATTCAACACCGTTACCTGCGCCAGAACGCACGCACCCATACGGCCCAGCTGCACACAGCAACAAAAAGAGTGCAAGAAAAACCAAAAATGACAGAAAACTGACATTATGGAAATTTAGTTAGTTTTAAGCTATATCAAATTGTGGGGTCTTGGTTTGTCTTTTGGTCCAAAACACGTAAGCTTGTGAGCCCCTACACGGCTCCCCACGGATCACAAGTCCTATCCACTAAATTTTTATCTCAAGTGAGCAAAGGACAAAATAGAAAATAAATTCTTACCACAGCAGATTCTGGTCAGACGACCATTGCACTCAGTGCTGTATGCAGCTCTGCCCAGGTTTTAACTGAAGGCTTTGTGAATGCAAGATACCAGCCCCAATCACTAACGACCTCCATTCACACAGAGGGAGTGACTACTGGTTGTCCTGCACACACAATGGGCTCCATATAGGGCGCAGTTCACACAGGCCTGCACAGTGTATGCCCAGCCTCTTACATTAACCCCCATCTCAGTAGGCGGGCTGTTACGGCATTCAACACCGTTACCTGCGCCAGAACGCACGCACCCATACGGCCCAGCTGCACACAGCAACAAAAAGAGTGCAAGAAAAACCAAAAATGACAGAAAACTGACATTATGGAAATTTAGTTAGTTTTAAGCTATATCAAATTGTGGGGTCTTGGTTTGTCTTTTGGTCCAAAACACGTAAGCTTGTGAGCCCCTACACGGCTCCCCACGGATCACAAGTCCTATCCACTAAATTTTTATCTCAAGTGAGCAAAGGACAAAATAGAAAATAAATTCTTACCACAGCAGATTCTGGTCAGACGACCATTGCACTCAGTGCTGTATGCAGCTCTGCCCAGGTTTTAACTGAAGGCTTTGTGAATGCAAGATACCAGCCCCAATCACTAACGACCTCCATTCACACAGAGGGAGTGACTACTGGTTGTCCTGCACACACAATGGGCTCCATATAGGGCGCAGTTCACACAGGCCTGCACAGTGTATGCCCAGCCTCTTACATTAACCCCCATCTCAGTAGGCGGGCTGTTACGGCATTCAACACCGTTACCTGCGCCAGAACGCACGCACCCATACGGCCCAGCTGCACACAGCAACAAAAAGAGTGCAAGAAAAACCAAAAATGACAGAAAACTGACATTATGGAAATTTAGTTAGTTTTAAGCTATATCAAATTGTGGGGTCTTGGTTTGTCCTATATGCGCCCTATATGGAGCCCATTGTGTGTGCAGGACAACCAGTAGTCACTCCCTCTGTGTGAATGGAGGTCGTTAGTGATTGGGGCTGGTATCTTGCATTCACAAAGCCTTCAGTTAAAACCTGGGCAGAGCTGCATACAGCACTGAGTGCAATGGTCGTCTGACCAGAATCTGCTGTGGTAAGAATTTATTTTCTATTTTGTCCTTTGCTCACTTGAGATAAAAATTTAGTGGATAGGACTTGTGATCCGTGGGGAGCCGTGTAGGGGCTCACAAGCTTACGTGTTTTGGACCAAAAGACAAACCAAGACCCCACAATTTGATGTACATTATGTTACCAGAGCGCGTCAAGCCGCCGTAATCCAACAAGTGTTAACTGATTTCTTCATGGGGGAACCCTTAAGGTACCGTCACACAGGGACATATCGCCGGCGATATTGCCGGGGATCGCGGGAGCGCGCATCCATGACAACATCGCCGGGGAGATGTCAGACTGAGCAACTTACCGGCGATGTCGCCGGCTAGTTGCCGCGGCTATCGCTCGCTGGGTTGGCCAGCAACCCAGCGAGCGATAACCCGCAACGTAGTAGATAGGTGGAATCGCCCGTAACATTGCAGGTGGCCGCGTTACACAGGGCGATCAGGCATGATCGCCTGACCAACATCGCCAGGTTTCCCAACATTGTTGGAAACCTGGCGATGTGACTCAGGCGATTCATCGCCTGATTATCGCCCTGTCACACGCGGCAATTCGCCGGCGATGTCACCGCAACCTGGCCACGCCCCTCGGTTGCCGGCAACATCGCCGGCGATATCTCCCCGTGTGACGGTACCTTTAGAAGAGGGCGAGCGTTGTTGCATCCGGCCTTAGGACATTTGGATATCATACTCACGACCTTCCTTTTCATATTTTTATTTCATGTGCAATTTGCTGGATACATAGCTCCTGCCCATTATACAGATGTACCTGCCCCAGCACCGATCCTACATGTGTCATACACTCACATAGCACAAAGACCACTGAACACACAACGGGAGGTCTCTGAGACGGCGGGGCTCCTGCCTGCGCCCTCCACTCTCCAGTCTTAGACCCAACATGGACATTGTGCTTCACATCATACATACAACTGTGGGGACAAAGTCTTTACAGCCAGGACAGAAGCTTGAAGACGCCCAGTGTCCTCACAACATGTGGAAAATGAGGTATGATCCATAGCACGACTGAGACTCCGCATATTGCACCTGCTCTGTCACTGCTTCCAGCTCCTTCTCCCATTTACTGCCTTTTATTTGGTCCGTACTGAAGTTCATGAAGGAAAAGGTCCAGGAGACTCGTCAGGTTTAAGGCGAGGGCTTCGTCACAGAGGCTGTAGCACAACTGGTAGAAGTAGCCCGAAAACTGGAGACGGTGACTGCACTGTTCTCACCTGGAAGAAAGACACATGCGTTTCATGTCCTGTTATATAGGAGTCACACAGGGGCTGGAAGATGTGGAAGGACATAATAGTCAATGTAACAAACTATGACTCCACCATAAAGAATGCCCCCCCATAAAGACTGCCCCCCCAATAAAGACCGATCCCCCATAGTGTGTATGACCCCCGACAGGCCTGTATGTGCTACTGACATCAATACTCCTCCAGGACAAGAATCGGGAGCTCGGTGGCTTCTGTACAGTCTGTGGCACGATGTGGGAGTATCGGATGCAATAGAGTCTCGTTTGTATCGAGGTCTGGGGAAAGCAGGATCTATACACTGGCATCATTGCCCTCATCCTCCAGGAGCTGCCACGGGTCTGAGCATTGCACTAAAGGCCCCGTTACACGGTACGAGATCGTGAACGATATTGCTTAAACGTCACGGGTTTGGAGTCGTTCAAACAACATCATTTGTACATCATTGCGTGTGACACCGAGATACGACTAGATAAATCGTTGGATCGTTGATCACAGATTTGAGAACATGTTCTCAGACGATCCTCAATCAGCCGACCTGCTGCATCGTTCATTGTGACACCGTGATAATGATGTCGTTTTCGACTTCGCCCATTCACAGCAGTGAACAAGTATCGTTCGTGGGGTTGTGTGATCGATAGCTGCTCACTGGATCGTTGGTGCGTCGTCCACGATATCTACATGTGTGACATCTCACCAACGATGTCAAAACGATCGAGATTGTTGGTGATTTCTGAACGACATTGCAGCGTGTAACAGTACCTTTAGAAGAACCTGATACATCAGCTCTACTAATATTTCATATGAACAGGACTGCAAAATAATTGATAAAACGTTGTGCCTATGTGGATATTGAAATGAGATTCTAAATTGGGCAAACTTATACTGTATTGTTCAGATTATAAGATGCACCTTTCCCCTTCATATAGTGCTACACACTTGCTTACGACAGGGGTTGCGGTGGTGATTGACTGTAGGAAGTACAGGAGGAAGTCACCGGTGGATGTCCCCAGTGGGGCAATGCTTGCGGGCCTGGAGCTGAGGGTGTTGGGGCGTAAGCCATTGATACTTACGGGGTTCTGGAAGGCAAATGGCTGTTTAGATGGCGGAGATTGAGAGCTCAGAGAGCCGATAGCTCGATCTGTCCATACGCTGCCTCTACCATGGTGGACTTCAAGAAAATGGCTGTGCATAGGCAGATAGACATTTCAGCTGTCTGAGATCTTCATCTGTGCTGCCCCCCCCCCCCCACCTTCGTGTAAGCAACACTGCATGAGACGCACCAAATCATAGGACAGACTTTCTATTTTAGGTAGATTTTTTTTGTTCTAATTTCTTCCTCTTAATTTGGGGTGCGTATTATAAAGTGAAAAATACGGCAACCAATAAAAAACTCGACATTTCAAGCTAATTACAAACAATAATTATAACTTTGATACTGATCCCATTTTTCCACACTAAACAGATTACAAACTAACAAATAATCAGGATTGCCATTTCCTCTATCAATTGCTATTCCTGCTTTATTATTCTGGCAATTGTGTGTCATGGGCTGATGTGACCTCAGGGAGATCTGGGATCAGAAGGTCACGACGTTTAGCTGATCGCACATGTGCTTTTGTGCCCCTGCTCATCACTTATCCTGAGTAGGAGATTATTAAATACTATCCAGTGCAGATGGGGGATAAGTTTCCCTTCTATCCTGCTGTGAGTAGAATGTAGTTGTAATCTCAGCTGCTATAACGTCTTTCTGCTGTATAAGCCATCTCCTTACCCCTCCCTATGCTGGCTATAGTTCATTCTATGCTGACCTGAGAAAGAGCTGTCTATGGAGAAAGCAGTGGTGATCTTTCCAGCATATGCGGTGGAGACTGTCCCTGGAGAAGAGTTGAGGTCTTTGTTGTTGTGTTGGGGTTGTTTTGTCTGTCTCCCTGTCTTTCTTGTCAGTGTTTTCTCTTGCAATCCTGCCCCTTCCCCTCTGGGGGGAATAGATGAGCTATATTTAGGAGTATAGCATGGTACGAGACCCAGGTGTCCCCACCACCAGGGGTAATGCTGGGGACAGGGATAGCCTAGGGTCCCCTAGCATGAGGGACAGTGAAGAAGCCTCTTGTCCCTTGCTTTCTATACAATCACATCATAACACTACCTCGACCTTGTTTAAATTTCTTAAAACACACATTGCTTTCCTAACTATGATTGTGTTCTTATTAGCACAAAATATGTCAGGACAGATACATGTATATATATATGTATATATGTATATATACTGAATAGATATGTGTATAGGTTTCTGAGGCTGTGGAGCTGAAAAACGTGACACCGACATGTGTGAATGCATCGTCTGGACCAGGTCCCTGAAGGTACCGTCACACAGGGACATATCGCCGGCGATGTTGCCGGCAACCGAGGGGCGTGGCTAGGTTGCGGCGACATCGCCGGCGAATTGCCGCGTGTGACAGGGCGATAATCAGGCGATGAATCGCCTGAGTCACATCGCCAGGTTTCCCAACCATGTGGGGAAACCTGGCGATGTTGCTCAGGCGATTCTGCCTGATCGCCCTGTGTAACGCGGCGATCCGCAATGTAACGGGCGATTCCGCCTATCTACTACATTGCGGGTTATCGCTCGCTGGGTTGCCGGGCAACCCAGCGAGCGATAGCCGCGGCAACTAGCCGGCGACATCGCCGGTAAGTTGCTTAGTGTGACAGCTCCCCGGCGATGTTGTCAGGGATGCGCGCTCCCGCGATCCCCGGCAATATCGCCGGAGATATGTCCCTGTGTGACGGTACCTTGAGAAAGATGAAGATGAGCCACACAGGTAGGTTCAGGTTCTACAAGGTTTTTTGTCTTTTGGGGGAGGCAGGGCACTGTATACTATAGGTATAGGGGATACATAGCTCTATGGTGAGTATATGACAACCCTGCAGACCCTGTACTCACAGGTAGGGACGGTCTCTAGGATTTGTGGACGTTCTCATAAATCACATCACTGATCTGGAATTGCTGCTTCTTTTTTTTCCACATCAACTGAACACAATGATGAAGAAAGATAAACTGCTCCTGAAAATGAAGAGAAATTGCAGGATGAGCAGATGTCAGACATGAGGGCAGAGGGCTCCCAGTGTGTCACCCATCCCTTGTAGACCTCACGAGTCCTCACGAGCAGGGTCCTCTCTCCTCTCCTACTGTATCCTCACCCATCCCTTGTAGACTGTGAGACCTCGTGGGCAGGGTCCTCTCTTCTCACCTACTGTATCCTCACTTATCCCTTCACACAATGACCCAGGAGGCCCCTTCACACAATGACCCAGGAGGACCCTTCACACGACGAGCCAGGGGGACCCTTCACACAATGACCCAGGAGGACCCTTCACACAATGACCCAGGAGGTCCTTTCACACCATGACCCAGGAGATCCCTTCACACAATGACCCAGGAGGACCCTTCACACAATGACCCAGGAGGACCCTTCACACAATGACCCAGGAGGCCCCTTCACACGATGACCCAGGAGGTCTCTTCACACCATGACCCAGGAGGTCCCTTCACACAATGACCCAGGAGGTCCCTTCACACAAGGACCCAGGAGATCCCTTCACACAATGACCCAGGAGGACCCTTCACACAATGACCCAGGAGGACCCTTCACACAATGACCCAGGAGGCCCCTTCACACCATGACCCAGGAGGACCCTTCACACCATGACCCAGGAGGACCCTTCACACAATGAGCCAGGAGGACCCTTCACACAATGACCCAGGAGATCCCTTCACACAATGACCCAGGAGGACCCTTCACACAATGACCCAGGAGGCCCCTTCACACCATGACCCAGGAGGCCCCTTCACACCATGACCCAGGAGGACCCTTCACACAATGACCCAGGAGGCCCCTTCACACCATGACCCAGGAGGACCCTTCACACCATGACCCAGGAGGACCCTTCACACAATGAGCCAGGAGGACCCTTCACACAATGACCCAGGAGGACCCTTCACACAATGACCCAGGAGGACCCTTCACACAATGACCCAGGAGGCCCCTTCACACAATGACCCAGGAGGACCCTTCACACGACGAGCCAGGGGGACCCTTCACACAATGACCCAGGAGGACCCTTCACACAATGACCCAAGAGGTCCTTTCACACCATGACCCAGGAGATCCCTTCACACAATGACCCAGGAGGACCCTTCACACAATGACCCAGGAGGCCCCTTCACACCATGACCCAGGAGGCCCCTTCACACCATGACCCAGGAGGACCCTTCACACAATGACCCAGGAGGACCCTTCACACAATGACCCAAGAGGACCCTTCACACAATGACCCAGGAGGACCCTTCACACAATGACCCAGGAGGACCCTTCACACGACGACCCAGGAGGACCCTTCACACGACGACCCAGGAGGACCCTTCACACAATGACCCAGGAGGTCCCTTCACACAATGACCCAGGAGGTCCCTTCACACAATAACCCAGGAGGACCCTTCACACAATAACCCAGGAGGACCCTTCACACAATGACCCAGGAGGCCCCTTCACACCATGACCCAGGAGGACCCTTCACACAATGACCCAGGAGGCCCCTTCACACAATGACCCAGGAGGCGCCTTCACACCATGACCCAGGAGGTCCCTTCACACAATGACCCAGGAGGCCCCTTCACACAATGACCCAGGAGGCGCCTTCACACCATGACCCAGGAGGTCCCTTCACACAATGACCCAGGAGGTCCCATCACACTCAAACATTCTATGATGCGATGACCGATAGAACTGGAGTTGTTCAATAATAAAATTAGTCATTAAAAATACAAAATTGCCTAATAATTGCACACAGTGTTTTGACGGGCATGATTTCATAGGATGGACACACATAGTATAGGAGTAGATTATATATACAGGTATACACAAAGTATAGGGGTAGATTACATATACTGTGGTGATGTGACCGGCATGTGACCCATGGCCGGGGTGCATCACATGGGTTACCTGTTCACATCAGCCTGTTTTACTCTGTGTGTATGCTGTGTTGAACCTGACCGGTGCACAGTGGGTTAACAGCTTAAAGGTTTCATGAGACCAATGAGTGGTCAAGAGAGTGCAATGTGTGCTGATTGCAAACAGCCCAGGTGTTGCTGTGTCAGGAGGGTGTGGGTGTGTCAGGAGGGTGTGGGTGTGTCAGGTAGGTGTGGGTGTCAGGAGGGTGTGGGTGTGTCATGTGGGTGTGGGTGTGTCAGGAGGGTGTGGGTGTGTCAGGTGGGTGTGGGTGTCAGGAGGGTGTGGGTGTCAGGAGGGTGTGGGTGTGTCAGGTGGGTGTGGGTGTCAGGAGGGTGTGGGTGTCAGGAGGGTGTGTCAGGTGGGTGTGGGTGTGTCAGGTGGGTGTGTCAGGTGGGTGTCAGGAGGGTGTGTCAGGTGGGTGTGGCGAGCAGGACTTAACCTGCCAGGTGTCTGTGTGATGATCTGACTGGGAAGATGGGAATTCAGTGCAGTCCAAACCACTGAGTTGTGAGGACGTGTGAGAGGCGATCCGTCCCTTTGGGATGTGAGGGGAGCCGGCCCTTCTCCATGCGGGAGGCTCTCAGCCCTCTGTTGCTTGTGTGTGAGCCGGTGGCCAGGACAGGCTGTGATGGCTGCTAGAGTGGGGAAACCGTAGCTGACCCTGGAGGGCGCTTGTTCAGGTGTGGGGCGAAACACGTGCTGGAGGAGACCTTGGGGGATGCCTGGTGTACCCGGGGGCTCAGGTTGCTAAGCTCAGTTCTGTACCCGGTAAGGTAGCGGTCCATGGATGTGTTATGATGGACCACATGCAGCATGTCGTATGGAGACCGAGGACGGCTCAAGGGCCAGGCAGTCATAGCCGCCATTGAGTCCGACTAGGTAGTCGGTAAAGGACCCGTTGACTATGTGTGCGTGTATTTAGTCCTGAGTTGGCTGTCGTCCATGGATGTGGTATGATGAACTGGAGGTACACATGTGTACGTGCCATGGGGAATGATCCCTGTAACAATGCCTGGCGGGCATAGCTGCCATGATGTATAAGGTAAATCATAAGGGCGTATGTATAGTTACCCTGTATGATATGTGACTGGATGACTCATAGTGGTGTATGAAAAAGTACCATATGATGTATCCAAGTGTGAAGGAAGGCCAGGCGGCTGTAACCGCCATTACACCAGACTGAGGTCTGTAAGGGTCGTTGGGGGACGCCTTAATGTTCTGTTGATGTATGTGAT
The DNA here is from genome assembly GCA_033576535.1 of Allobates femoralis. NCBI lineage: Eukaryota > Metazoa > Chordata > Amphibia > Anura > Aromobatidae > Allobates > Allobates femoralis. The sequence goes on from JARQOC010000004.1 coordinate 625,165,080, forward strand.
GGATCACCAGGGCGTATGCAAAAGTACCCTGTGTGATGGTGGTGAAGTGTAACGTGGGTGAGTCATGATGGGAGATGCAGAAAGGACCATGCATGAGGTATCCACGGGGTAACGGGTTGAGCTCCCTGCAGTAGGTAGAGATTCCCTGTGATGGGATGGGGAATGATCCCTGTCGGACGGCCAGGTGGCCATAACCGCCATTGGGACTGACTGATCGCTCGGATATGGTCCCGTTCAATGTGTAAAGTGTAATGTGATTGTAGTGTAAATAATGTGATGTAATGTACCGATGGGAATGTTATGTGTGATGTAAAAACTGTATTATGTGAGTACGAAGCGGGTTATGATGAAACAATGAATAAACCCGCTGTGTATGTGAAGTTACACATTGCAGTTGGTGCCCAGTGGGTTCCCCAGGGGCGCTGCCTCACAATACACAACATTTAGAGCCCAGTACAGTAAATACAGGACATTGCATATATATAATCATGTATACTCTGACCTCTGTCTGCACCATAGACATCCTGTAAGAGCGCAGTTCTCCGACGAGACCAAGGACGTCTACAAACTCGTGGTCCCGTATGTGCTGCATGAGGCGATCCAAGGCTATAAACGTTCCCGTCCGGCCAACACCAGCGCTACAAAACAAGAGGAAGAAACCCCGTCCATCCCTGTGCAGGTGAATATGGCTGAACGCTGGGATGAATGGAGGGGCGAACTCTTCACCAGTCAATGAGATTCTGGAGATTATCGAGGCACAGACTAGTGGGGCCACCGCAATACACAAAGAGAAAATGAGAGATTGTCTAGGTCAATGATCCTACCTCATTGTGTCTCCTCTACCCCATGTAGGTGATAATATGAGGGAGGTTTGGTAAGAAGGTGCAGGCAGCTTGTAGCCACTCTTTACCATTTGGGCTGTCATTATTATATAGGACTTGTTACTTCCATTAATTGTCTCCATACACCCGTGTTCTGAGTGAGGGAGACCCCAAGGGAGAACAGATGATGACTATGGACCATAAAGGGTTCTGACATGAGGGCTGCAACATTACACAGTATAGGAGGTGGATCATGTCCTGCACATCGGCTCCTTCCTACAACTACACTTATAATGGTGGGGGCTTCACATATACCAGGGGCCATGGCTGCACTTATCATAGAGGTGATGATGTATAATGGAGGCCATGGCTGCACTTATCATAGAGGTGATGATGTATAATGGAGGCCATGGCTGCACTTATCATAGAGGTGATGGTTATAATGGAGACCATGGCTGCACTTATCATAGAGGTGATGGTGTATAATGGAGGCCATGGCTGCACTTATCATAGAGGTGATGGGTATAATGGAGGCCATGGCTGCACTTCTCATAGAGGTGATGGTGTATAATGGAGGCCATGGCTGCACTTATCATAGAGGTGATGGTGTATAATGGAGACCATGGCTGCACTTATCATAGAGGTGATGGTGTATAATGGAGGCCATGGCTGCACTTATCATAGAGGTGATGGTGTATAATGGAGGCCATGGCTGCACTTATCATAGAGGTGATGGTGTATAATGGAGACCATGGCTGCACTTATCATAGAGGTGATGGGGTATAATGGAGGCCATGGCTGCACTTATCATAGAGGTGATGGTGTATAATGGAGACCATGGCTGCACTTATCATAGAGGTGATGGTGTATAATGGAGGCCATGGCTGCACTTATCATAGAGGTGATGGGGTATAATGGAGACCATGGCTGCACTTATCATAGAGGTGATGGGTTATAATGGAGGCCATGGCTGCACTTATCATAGAGGTGATGGGTTATAATGGAGGCCATGGCTGCACTTATCATAGAGGTGATGGTGTATAATGGAGGCCATGGCTGCACTTATCATAGAGGTGATGGGGTATAATGGAGGCCATGGCTGCACTTATCATAGAGGTGATGGTGTATAATGGAGGCCATGGCTGCACTTATCATAGAGGTGATGGGTTATAATGGAGGCCATGGCTGCACTTATCATAGAGGTGATGGGGTATAATGGAGGCCATGGCTGCACTTATCATAGAGGTGATGGTGTATAATGGAGGCCATGGCTGCACTTATCATAGAGGTGATGGGTATAATGGAGGCCATGGCTGCACTTATCATAGAGGTGATGGTGTATAATGGAGGCCATGGCTGCACTTATCATAGAGGTGATGGTGTATAATGGAGGCCATGGCTGCACTTATCATAGAGGTGATGGTGTATAATGGAGACCATGGCTGCACTTATCATAGAGGTGATGGGTATAATGGAGGCCATGGCTGCACTATCATAGAGGTGATGGGTATAATGGAGGACCATGGCTGCACTTATCATAGAGGTGATGGGTATAATGGAGCCATGGCTGCACTTATCATAGAGGTGATGGTGTATAATGGAGGCCATGGCTGCACTTATCATAGAGGTGATGGTGTATAATGGAGGCCATGGCTGCACTTATCATAGAGGTGATGGGTATAAATGGAGGCCATGGCTGCACTTATCATAGAGGTGATGGGTATAATGGAGGCCATGGCTGCACTTATCATAGAGGTGATGGGTATAATGGAGGCCATGGCTGCACTTATCATAGAGGTGATGGTTATAATGGAGGCCATGGCTGCACTTATCATAGAGGTGATGGGTATAATGGAGACCATGGCTGCACTTATCATAGAGGTGATGGTGTATAATGGAGGACCATGGCTGCACTTATCATAGAGGTGATGGTGTATAATGGAGACCATGGCTGCACTTATCATAGAGGTGATGGGTATAATGGAGGCCATGGCTGCACTTATCATAGAGGTGATGGTTTATAATGGAGACCATGGCTGCACTTATCATAGAGGTGATGGGTATAATGGAGACCATGGCTGCACTTATCATAGAGGTGATGGGTATAATGGAGGCCATGGCTGCACTTATCATAGAGGTGATGGGTATAATGGAGACCATGGCTGCACTTATCATAGAGGTGATGGTGTATAATGGAGGACCATGGCTGCACTTATCATAGAGGTGATGGGTATAATGGAGACCATGGCTGCACTTATCATAGAGGTGATGGTTATAATGGAGGCCATGGCTGCACTTATCATAGAGGTGATGGGTATAATGGAGACCATGGCTGCACTTATCATAGAGGTGATGGGTATAATGGAGGCCATGGCTGCACTTATCATAGAGGTGATGGGTATAATGGAGGCCATGGCTGCACTTATCATAGAGGTGATGGGTATAATGGAGGCCATGGCTGCACTTATCATAGAGGTGATGGTGTATAATGGAGGCCATGGCTGCACTTATCATAGAGGTGATGGGTATAATGGAGGCCATGGCTGCACTTATCATAGAGGTGATGGTGTATAATGGAGCCATGGCTGCACTTATCATAGAGGTGATGGGTATAATGGAGGCCATGGCTGCACTTATCATAGAGGTGATGGTGTATAATGGAGCCATGGCTGCACTTATCATAGAGGTGATGGTGTATAATGGAGGCCATGGCTGCACTTATCATAGAGGTGATGGTTATAATGGAGGCCATGGCTGCACTTATCATAGAGGTGATGGTTATAATGGAGACCATGGCTGCACTTATCATAAGAGTGATGGTGTATAATGGAGGCCATGGCTGCACTTATCATAGAGGTGATGGGTTATAATGGAGACCATGGCTGCACTTACATAGAGGTGATGGTGTATAATGGAGGCCATGGCTGCACTTATCATAGAGGTGATGGTATAATGGAGGCCATGGCTGCACTTATCATAGAGGTGATGGGTATAATGGAGACCATGGCTGCACTTATCATAGAGGTGATGGGTATAATGGAGACCATGGCTGCACTTATCATAGAGGTGATGGGTATAATGGAGGCCATGGCTGCACTTATCATAGAGGTGATGGGTATAATGGAGCCATGGCTGCACTTATCATAGAGGTGATGGTGTATAATGGAGACCATGGCTGCACTTATCATAGAGGTGATGTGTATAATGGAGGCCATGGCTGCACTTATCATAGAGGTGATGGTGTATAATGGAGCCATGGCTGCACTTATCATAGAGTGATGGGTTATAATGGAGGCCATGGCTGCACTTATCATAGAGGTGATGGGTATAATGGAGGCCATGGCTGCACTTATCATAGAGGTGATGGGTATAATGGGGCCATGGCTGCACTTATCATAGAGGTGATGGGTATAATGGAGCCATGGCTGCACTTATCATAGAGTGATGGGTATAATGGAGCCATGGCTGCACTTATCATAGAGGTGATGGGTATAATGGAGACCATGGCTGCACTTATCATAGAGGTGATGGGTATAATGGAGGCCATGGCTGCACTTATCATAGAGGTGATGGTGTATAATGGAGGACCATGGCTGCACTTATCATAGAGGTGATGGGTATAATGGAGGACCATGGCTGCACTTATCATAGAGGTGATGGGTATAATGGAGGCCATGGCTGCACTTATCATAGAGGTGATGGGGTATAATGGAGGCCATGGCTGCACTTATCATAGAGGTGATGGGGTATAATGGAGGCCATGGCTGCACTTATCATAGAGGTGATGGGTTATAATGGAGACCATGGCTGCACTTATCATAGAGGTGATGGTGTATAATGGAGGCCATGGCTGCACTTATCATAGAGGTGATGGGTATAATGGAGGCCATGGCTGCACTTATCATAGAGGTGATGGGGTATAATGGAGGCCATGGCTGCACTTATCATAGAGGTGATGGTGTATAATGGAGGCCGTGGCTGCACTTATCATAGAGGTGATGGGGTATAATGGAGGCCGTGGCTGCACTTATCATAGAGGTGATGGGGTATAATGGAGGCCATGGCTTTGGTGATGACGGTGGTCTTTACTACTTTACCTGCAGTGGACGGTGATCGGCCCTTTGGTTTTGGCGGCTTTCTGCCTCACCATGTAGACAAATTGCAGCACACTCTCGGCTGCGCTGGTGGCTGGGACGCCGTGGTCCGGCCATGCTGTGAAGTTGAACTGCAGAACATGCTGAGCTTCAGCGACCTGAGAACAAGACACACAATGATGCTCACAACTTCTGCCCTAGAAGAGAAAAATGGGCTCAGGGAATCCTGTCATTGTGTCCCCATGACTAAGGCTTCCTGCGAAACTCGTCAGCTTTCTGTGCAGCAGGTTGAATTTCCAGTTTTCGCTTTTAAAACTTTTTCAATAAAATTAGAATTTCTCCATAAGTAAAAACTTATCTGGACACATTGTAAACAACCCAGGAACGTTCCTCTTAGGAACAGGGAGGAAAGCTTTTGTTTTGTGTAGTTTCACCCCCTCAGTCCTGTATATACAGAATCTCTGCACGTTTCGCCCCCTCAGTCCTGTATATACAGAATCTCTGCACGTTTCGCCCCCTCAGTCCTGTATATACAGAATCTCTGCACGTTTCGCCCCCTCAGTCCTGTATATACAGAATCTCTGCACGTTTCGCCCCCTCAGTCCTGTATATACAGAATCTCTGCACGTTTCGCCCCCTCAGTCCTGTATATACAGAATCTCTGCACGTTTCGCCCCCTCAGTCCTGTATATACAGAATCTCTGCACGTTTCGCCCCCTCAGTCCTGTATATACAGAATCTCTGCACGTTTCGCCCCCTCAGTCCTGTATATACAGAATCTCTGCACGTTTCGCCCCCTCAGTCCTGTATATACAGAATCTCTGCACGTTTCGCCCCCTCAGTCCTGTATATACAGAATCTCTGCACGTTTCGCCCCCTCAGTCCTGTATATACAGAATCTCTGCACGTTTCGCCCCCTCAGTCCTGTATATACAGAATCTCTGCACGTTTCGCCCCCTCAGTCCTGTATATACAGAATCTCTGCACGTTTCGCCCCTCAGTCCTGTATATACAGAATCTCTGCACGTTTCGCCCCCTCAGTCCTGTATATACAGAATCTCTGCACGTTTCGCCCCCTCAGTCCTGTATATACAGAATCTCTGCACGTTTCGCCCCCTCAGTCCTGTATATACAGAATCTCTGCACGTTTCGCCCCCTCAGTCCTGTATATACAGAATCTCTGCACGTTTCGCCCCTCAGTCCTGTATATACAGAATCTCTGCACGTTTCGCCCCCTCAGTCCTGTATATACAGAATCTCTGCACGTTTCGCCCCCTCAGTTCCGTATATAGAGTATCTCTCTGCACGTTTCGCCTCCTCGGGCGTTCTGAGGGCAGGTGCCGATGATCAGTTCCTCTTAGTTTTCCTATGATTGTGGGTTACAGATGATTTTATTAATACTCACATATGAGATGCGGAACACCCGGAGAGCCCAGTCCGGCTGCTCCTCCTCAGACACCATCTCCACCGCAACGTCCCCGTAGCTGACCGGCTCTGTCGTAAATGGCCAGTAATGGTCACACTTTATCTGCAATATATAGTAGGAAATCCTGAGCGTTTATATGGTGATGGAAACATCTGCCCCAACAAGAGGTCCAGCTGTAATATTTAAGAACCCTCCGCTCAGGGCTAAGGTGGACGGGGCTCGCCCTCCGCTCAGGGCTAAGGTGGACGGGGCTCGCCCTCCGCTCAGGACTAAGGTGGACGGGGCTCGCCCTCCGCTCAGGGACTAAGGTGGACGGGGCTCGCCCTCCGCTCAGGGACTAAGGTGGACGGGGCTCGCCCTCCGCTCAGGGACTAAGGTGGACGGGGCTCGCCCTCCGCTCAGGGACTAAGGTGGACGGGGCTCGCCCTCCGCTCAGGGACTAAGGTGGACGGGGCTCGCCCTCCGCTCAGGGACTAAGGTGGACGGGGCTCGCCCTCCGCTCAGGGACTAAGGGGTGGACGGGGCTCGCCCTCCGCTCGGGACTAAGGGGTGGACGGGGCTCGCCCTCCGCTCGGGACTAAGGGGTGGACGGGGCTCGCCCTCCGCTCGGGACTAAGGGGTGGACGGGGCTCGCCCTCCGCTCGGGACTAAGGGGTGGACGGGGCTCGCCCTCCGCTCGGGACTAAGGGGTGGACGGGGCTCGCCCTCCGCTCGGGACTAAGGGGTGGACGGGGCTCGCCCTCCGCTCAGAGTCTGTAGAGTCTGATGTATGCATCATTCTGCATTAGATAGGAAGGCGGCTCGAGGATTTGGTTGACTGTCTGTCATTTTTTAGGGTCTGCTCTTTGAGCTATGTTTCCTGCTGCAATGAAAGTGAAGAAATGTCAGTTGGGTGACCCCCTAAATACTGGATGTTCCTCTGATGCCCCTTCACGCAGCAGTACCCGTCTCTTCTCATTGCACTGGGTCAGCATCACGATGACTTGTGATTTCTGCTGAAGAATCATCTTCCAGAAGTCGTTCCTGTGTCGGGCAGAGGTCCCTGTGTCGCTATGTATTCCTGGGAAGAGTTGTATCCCTGAATAAAAAAAAATGATGTATTTAATCCATGGCACTGAGCACAGACACTGCCCATCTGCAGCCTGCGTTCAGGATGACGGGTCACAACCTGCCGAGTGCAGCGTCCAATCACTGCTGTCATAGACGCCCCAATAATAAGTGGGAAACCGACAAAACCATGTACTGTGCAGAGAGTGAAGATGAGGTGGACTGCAACCGCCCAAATAATCAGGACACCGAGGAAGGCAGATGGCCAACACACAAATAATAGGGACACAGAGGAAGGCGAGCTAACCGCCACCCAAATAATCGGGACACAGAGGAAGGCAGATGGCCAACACCCAAATAATAGGGACACAGAGGATGGCAGATGGCCAACACCCAAATAATAGGGACACAGAGGAAGGCAGATGGCCAACACCCAAATAATAGGGACACAGAGGATGGCGGATGGCCAACACCCAAATAATAGGGACACAGAGGATGGCGGATGGCCAACAACCAAATAATAGGGACACAGAGGATGGCGGATGGCCAACAACCAAATAATAGGGACACAGAGGATGGCGGATGGCCAACAACCAAATAATAGGGACACAGAGGATGGCGGATGGCCAACAACCAAATAATAGGGACACAGAGATGGCGGATGGCCAACAACCAAATAATCGGGACACAGAGGATGGGCGGATGGCCAACACCCAAATAATAGGGACACAGAGGAAGGCAGATGGCCAACAACCAAATAATCGGGACACAGAGGATGGCGGATGGCCAACAACCAAATAATAGGGACACAGAGGAAGGCAGATGGCCACCACCCAAATAATAGGGACACAGAGGATGGCGGGTGGCCAACAACCAAATAATCGGGACACAGAGGAAGGCAGATGGCCAACACCCAAATAATAGGGACACAGAGGATGGCGATGGCCAACAACCAAATAATCGGGACACAGAAGAAGGCAAGCTACCGCCACCCAAATAATCGGGACACAGAGGAAGGTGAGCTACCGCCATCCAAATAATCGGGACACAGAAGAAGGCGAGCTAACCGCCATCCAAATAATCGGGACACAGAAGAAGGCAAGCTACCGCCACCCAAATAATCGGGACACAGAGGAAGGCGAGCTACCGCCATCCAAATAATCGGGACACAGAAGAAGGCGAGCTAACCGCCACCCAAATAATCGGGACACAGAGGAAGGCGAGCTACCACCACCCAAATAATCGGGACACAGAGGAAGGTGAGCTGCCGCCATCCAAATAATCAGAGCACAAAGTATTGCGGACTACCACCACCCAAATAATCAGGAGCACAGAGGATGGCAGATGGCCAACACCCAAATAATAGGGACACAGAGGATGGCGGATGGCCAACAACCAAATAATCGGGACACAGAAGAAGGCAAGCTACCGCCATCCAAATAATCATGACACAGAAGAAGGCAAGCTACCGCCATCCAAATAATCGGGACACAGAGGATGGCGGATGGCCAACACCCAAATAATAGGGACACAGAGGATGGCGGATGGCCAACACCCAAATAATAGGGACACAGAGGATGGCGGATGGCCAACAACCAAATAATCGGGACACAGAGGATGGCGGATGGCCAACAACCAAATAATCGGGACACAGAGGATGGCGGATGGCCAACACCCAAATAATCGGGACACAGAGGAAGGCAGATGGCCAACACACCCAAATAATAGGGACACAGAGGAAGGCGGATGGCCAACACCCAAATAATAGGGACACAGAGGATGGCGGATGGCCAACACCCAAATAATAGGGACACAGAGGATGGCGGATGGCCAACACCCAAATAATAGGGACACAGAGGATGGCGGATGGCCAACAACCAAATAATCGGGACACAGAAGATGGCGGATGGCCAACAACCAAATAATCGGGACACAGAGGATGGCGGATGGCCAACACCCAAATAATAGGGACACAGAGGATGGCGGATGGCCAACAACCAAATAATCGGGACACAGAGGATGGCGGATGGCCAACAACCAAATAATCGGGACACAGAGGAAGGCGGATGGCCAACACCCAAATAATAGGACACAGAGGAAGGCGGATGGCCAACACCCAAATAATAGGGACACAGAGGAAGGCGGATGGCCAACACCCAAATAATAGGACACAGAGGAGGCGGATGGCCAACACCCAAATAATAGGGACACAGAGGATGGCGGATGGCCAACAACCAAATAATCGGGACACAGAGGAAGGCGAGCTACCGCCAATCCAAATAATCATGACACAGAAGAAGGCGAGCTACCGCCACCCAAATAATCGGGACACAGAGGAAGGCGAGCTACCGCCATCCAAATAATCAGAGCACAAAGTATTGCGGACTACCACCACCCAAATAATCAGAGCACAGAGGATGGCAGATGGCCAACAACCAAATAATAAGGACACAGAGGAAGGCGAGCTACCGCCACCCAAATAATAAGGACACAGAGGAAGGCGAGCTACCGCCACCCAAATAATCAGAGCACAGAGGATGGCAGATGGCCAACAACCAAATAATCGGGACACAGAAGATGGCGGATGGCCAACAACCAAATAATCGGGACACAGAGGATGGCGGATGGCCAACACCCAAATAATAGGGACACAGAGGATGGCGGATGGCCAACACCCAAATAATCGGGACACAGAGGATGGCGGATGGCCAACAACCAAATAATCGGGACACAGAGGATGGCGGATGGCCAACAACCAAATAATCGGGACACAGAGGATGGCGGATGGCCAACAACCAAATAATCGGGACACAGAGGATGGCGGATGGCCAACAACCAAATAATCGGGACACAGAGGATGGCGGATGGCCAACAACCAAATAATCGGGACACAGAGGAAGGCGGATGGCCAACACCCAAATAATAGGGACACAGAGGAAGGCGGATGGCCAACACCCAAATAATAGGGACACAGAGGATGGCGGATGGCCAACACCCAAATAATAGGGACACAGAGGATGGCGGATGGCCAACAACCAAATAATCGGGACACAGAGGAAGGCGAGCTACCGCCATCCAAATAATCATGACACAGAAGAAGGCGAGCTACCGCCACCCAAATAATCAGAGCACAGAGGATGGCAGATGGCCAACAACCAAATAATCGGGACACAGAAGAAGGCGAGCTACCGCCACCCAAATAATCAGAGCACAGAGGATGGCAGATGGCCAACAACCAAATAATCGGGACACAGAAGATGGCGGATGGCCAACAACCAAATAATCGGGACACAGAGGATGGCGGATGGCCAACACCCAAATAATAGGGACACAGAGGAAGGCGGATGGCCAACACCCAAATAATAGGGACACAGAGGAAGGCGGATGGCCAACACCCAAATAATAGGGACACAGAGGATGGCGGATGGCCAACACCCAAATAATAGGACACAGAGGATGGCGGATGGCCAACAACCAAATAATCGGGACACAGAGGAAGGCGAGCTACCGCCATCCAAATAATCATGACACAGAAGAAGGCGAGCTACCGCCACCCAAATAATCGGGACACAGAGGAAGGCGAGCTACCGCCATCCAAATAATCAGAGCACAAAGTATTGCGGACTACCACCACCCAAATAATCAGAGCACAGAGGATGGCAGATGGCCAACACCCAAATAATAGGGACACAGAGGATGGCAGATGGCCAACACCCAAATAATAGGGACACAGAGGATGGCGGATGGCCAACACCCAAATAATAAGGACACAGAGGAAGGCGAGCTACCGCCACCCAAATAATAAGGACACAGAGGAAGGCGAGCTACCGCCACCCAAATAATCAGAGCACAGAGGATGGCAGATGGCCAACAACCAAATAATCAGAGCACAGAGGAAGGTTGACTACCACCACCCAAATTATTAGGGCACAAAGGATGGCGGACTACAACCACCCGAATAATCAGGACATTACCATAGAAGAAACATAGGGCACCGAGGAAGAGATAAGAGGACCCTGCCTTCTAATAATAATGAGATGAATCCTGTCATGATAATGAGATGACTTCGATGACCCCTGCTAATAATAATGAGAAGACTCTGAATACCCTTAATTACAATGGGAGGACTATGATGACCCCATCCTCTAATACTAATGAGAAGATTGCGGACCCCGCCCACTCCAAAGACAATTGATATGTAGTGAATTCTCACTCCAATGAATTTCAGCATTGTATTTTATACTTACTATCACTAACGTTACTATATCTCTACATTGCAGCCCCATTCCCCCCTCCCCCCAGCAATACACTTATGTAAAGAGGCATCCTGACACCTGTGACTACAGTATCCTCCTCCCTGAGAAGAGAGTAAGGGTCTCTCCAGAGTAGGGGGTCTCTCCAGAGTAGGGGGTCTCTCCAGAGAAGGGGGTCTCTCCACAGTAGGGGTCTCTCCAGTGTAGGGGGTCTCTCCAGTGTAGGGGGTCTCTCCAGAGTAGGGGGTCTCTCCAGAGTAGGGGGTCTCTCCAGAGTAGGGGTCTCTCTCCAGAGTAGGGGATCTCCAGGGTGGGGTCTCCATTACTGCTGCTTCATTGTTTCACAGACATTTTTCCTTTTGTACTTACAGGGATAAAGTTGGCATTGATGTAATCGGCGGAGTCTTCCTCTTCAGTGGTGATGAGCTTCACCCGACTAAAGTCATCTACACGAGAGAATGGTGAACATTACAGTAACTGTAACCCAGAATATGACCCAACCTGTGGAATAATACAGCAAAAACGAGTGCAGGCTACTGCCATACAGTCTACACCCACACACAGCCCATGCCAACAACCCATCCACACAACCTGTGCCTTACAGTCTGCACCCCAACACACAGCCCATGCCAACAACCTGCCTATACAACCTGTGCCATACAGTCTGCACCCCCACACACAACCCATGCCAACAACCTGCTCACACAACCTGTGCCATACAGTCTGCACCCCCACACACAGCCCATGCCAACAACCCATCCACACAACCTGTGCCTTACAGTCTGCACCCCAACACACAGCCCATGCCAACAACCTGCCCATACAACCTGTGCCATACAGTCTGCACCCCCACACACAACCCATGCGAACAACCTGCTCACACAACCTGTGCCATACAGTCTGCACCCCCACACACAGCCCATGCCAACAACCCACCCACACAACCTGTGCCTTACAGTCTGCACCCCAACACACAGCCCATGCCAACAACCTGCCTATACAACCTGTGCCATACAGTCTGCACCCCCACACACCAACCCATGCCAACAACCTGCTCACACAACCTGTGCCATACAGTCTGCACCCCCACACACAGCCCATGCCAACAACCCACCCACACAACCTGTGCCTTACAGTCTGCACCCCAACACACAGCCCATGCCAACAACCTGCCTATACAACCTGTGCCATACAGTCTGCACCCCCACACACAACCCATGCCAACAACCTGCTCACACAACCTGTGCCATACAGTCTGCACCCCCACACACAGCCCATGCCAACAACCCAACCACACAACCTGTGCCATACAGTCTGCACCCCCACACACAACCCAAGCGAACAACCTGCTCACACAACCTGTGCCATACAGTCTGCACCCCCACACACAGCCCATGCCAACAACCCACCCACACAACCTGTGCCTTACAGTCTGCACCCCAACACACAGCCCATGCCAACAACCTGCCTATACAACCTGTGCCATACAGTCTGCACCCCCACACACAACCCATGCGAACAACCTGCTCACACAACCTGTGCCATACAGTCTGCACCCCCACACACAGCCCATGCCAAAAACCCACCCACACAACCTGTGCCTTACAGTCTGCACCCCAACACACAGCCCATGCCAACAACCTGCCTATACAACCTGTGCCATACAGTCTGCACCCCCACACACAGCCCATGCGAACAACCTGCTCACACAACCTGTGCCATACAGTCTGCACCCCTACACACAGCCCATGCCAACAACCCACCCACACAACCTGTGCCTTAGTCTGCACCCCAACACACAGCCCATGCCAACAACCTGCCTATACAACCTGTGCCATACAGTCTGCTCCCCCACACACAGCCCATGCGAACAACCTGCTCACACAACCTGTGCCTTACAGTCTGCACCCCCACACACAGCCCAGACCAACAACCTGCCTATACAACCTGTGCCATACAGTCTGCACCCCCACACACAAACCCATGCGAACAACCTGCTCACACAACCTGTGCCATACAGTCTGCACCCCCACACACAGCCCAGACCAACAACCTGCCTATACAACCTGTGCCATACAGTCTGCACCCCTACACACAACCCATGCCAACAACCTGCTCACACAACCTGTGCCATACAGCCTGCTCCCCCACACACAGCCCATGCCAACAATCCGCTCACACATCCAGTGCCATACAGTCTGCACCCAAGTGCATGCACAGCCCATGCTGAACAAACCAACCCCACAAAGACAGCTTGTGCCAAATAATTCACCCACACATCTTGAGTCGTATAGCCCACCCATACACATACACAGCCCATGCAAAACAGCCCCCTCACAGCCAGAGCCATAGAATCAACACACACAGCCATTCACATACAGTTCACACACAGACTGCCTATGTCATAGTCACATACACACATGCACACACCCTATGGCATATAGTCCACCCACATACACATACCCAACTCTGCACAGTCTATTCTCACATCCGGTGCCATACTGTTCACAAACGCACACTCTATCTAGACAGTCTACACAGCCCTTCCACAGAGTCTATGTACACGGACTGCACCAAACACTCCACACACGCACAATCTGTGAAACAGCTTCTGCCACATAGTCCACACACCCTTCTTGTTCCCTGCAGTTCACATACATTCATAATCCAGCTATACTTTATAACACAGGCTGTGCGCGTGTGTGTACAGTACATACGCGCACAGCCCTCCCATACTGTATACACACAGCCCTCCCATACTGTATACACACGCTCACAGCCCTCCCATACTGTATGCATAGCCCTCCCATACTGTATACACTCACAGCCCTCCCATACTGTATACACAGCCCTCCCATACTGTACACATGCTCACAGCCCTCCCATACTGTATACACACAGCCCTCCCCTACTGTATACACATGCTCACAGCCCTCCCATACTGTATACACAGCCCTCCCATACTGTATACACTCACAGCCCTCCCATACTGTATACACTCACAGCCCTCCCATATTGTACACATGCTCACAGCTCTCCCATACTGTATACACAGCCCTCCCATACTGTATACACTCACAGCCCTTCCATACCATATACACTCACAGCCCTCCTATACTGTATACACAGCCCTCCCATACTGTACACACGCTCACAGCCCTCCCATACTGTACACACGCTCACAGCCCTCCCATACTGTACACACGCTCACAGCCCTCCCATACTGTACACACGCTCACAGCCCTCCCATACTGTACACACGCACACAGCCCTCCCATACTGTACACACAGCCCTCCCATACTGTACACATGCTCACAGCCCTCCCATACTGTATACACAGCCCTCCCATACTGTACACACAGCCCTCCCATACTGTACACACGCTCACAGCCCTCCCATACTGTACACACGCTCACAGCCCTCCCATACTGTACACACGCACACAGCCCTCCCATACTGTACACACAGCCCTCCCATACTGTACACATGCTCACAGCCCTCCCATACTGTATACACAGCCCTCCCATACTGTGCACACGCTCACAGCCCTCCCATACTGTATACACAGCCCTCCCATACTGTACACACGCACACAGCCCTCCCATACTGTACACACAGCCCTCCAATACTGTACATACGCTCACAGCCCTCCCATACTGTATACACAGCCCTCCCATACTGTATACACAGCCCTCCCATACTGTACACACACTCACAGCCCTCCCATACTGTATACACAGCCCTCCCATACTGTACACATGCTCACAGCCCTCCCATACTGTATACACAGCCCTCCCATACTGTACACACGCTCACAGCCCTCCCATACTGTACACACGCTCACAGCCTTCCCATACTGTACACACGCTCACAGCCCTCCCATACTGTATACACAGCCCTCCCATACTGTACACACGCTCACAGCCCTCCCATACTGTACACACGCTCACAGCCCTCCCATACTGTACACACGCTCACAGCCCTCCCATACTGTACACACGCACACAGCCCTCCCATACTGTACACACAGCCCTCCCATACTGTACACACGCTCACAGCCCTCCCATACTGTATACACAGCCCTCCCATACTGTGCACACGCTCACAGCCCTCCCATACTGTATACACAGCCCTCCCATACTGTACACACGCACACAGCCCTCCCATACTGTACACACGCTCACAGCCCTCCCATACTGTATACACAGCCCTCCCATACTGTATACACAGCCCTCCCATACTGTATACACAGCCCTCCCATACTGTACACACAGCCCTCCCATACTGTATACACAGCCCTCCCATACTGTACACACACAAAAATATTGAGCCTCAGGCTGTTTTCACATCGCATATTTTTTCCTGTCCGTGGGATCCTACTTTTTGCAGGATCCCCACGGACAGGAACGGACACCACAGGAGATGACCTATTTCTGTGTCCAGGGCCGTGTATATACATACATTGCGGAAGTGAAATTTAAGAAAAGCAAGGGTTAAAAATAAAAAATCTCTATTCTCCCCTTTCCAGCGATCCCGACGCCTCCAGCAAGCTCCGGGTGACTACAGGACCTGCCGTTACGTCACAACCCGGCAGCGTCATCAGGTCACATGAGCGTAGTTACTGCGGTAACCGGTCATGTGACCAGTTGTGACGTAACTAGAGATGAGCGATATTTGATGTGAAATGTTCACCAATCTCACATTCCAGCTGTTTGGGGCGATGTCGAGTCATTCAACGAATGCGAACAATTTGCTTAAACTTCGTCAGTTCGAGGTTATGTTCGATAACGCTTAACCCTAACCCTGTTCATGAATATCCAGTTTCTGTGTATAGTGTGGGGGGGAGGGGGTTGTGGGGTTTAGATCAGTGCTGCACAAATAATGCCGACCTCCCTTTTTTTTTCTCCTACCTGCAGATACAGCGGGCGGCGCAGGCTGTCGGCCAATCACACACACAGCAAAGTGCATTTTTTGCACACAAGCAAGGGCATGCGTCATTGGCTGTGTAAGTCACATGTCCTAGCCCTATAAGACCCGGCCATTTTCCCCATCGCCACCATTACCTCAGTGCTGCAGTTGTGTGTCAGGCAGGCACCGCTACTGCTGCTGTGGGCGCTATAAAGTGTTAGTTAGTTAGATAGTGAGCGAATCTTAAGTTAGATAGACAGATAGGTTTAGGGAGTAGGGACTAGTTAGAATCTCAGCCATTTTGAGGACTAGGTTACAGCAGTTCCTAGCAGTTTTTGTGCCAGTGCTGTGAAGAAAGCTACACCTCCGGTCTTTACTAGCCAATTTTTAACTGCACCTAGAGCAGGTAAAGGCCACTTTACACCAACTTATCTGTCCAACTTCTGAACAACTTACTGGTTGCAGTGAAATCATGGACACATTGCTCCATTTTGTGGCTGTGTACAAATAACAATGTGTCCATGATTTCACTGCATCCAGCAAGTTGTTCAGAAGTTGGACAGATACGTTGGTGTGTGTAAAGTGGCCATCATAATTTGGGCCTAGTAGCAGTGTCATACACTCTACACCACCTGTCTAGTTCAGAATAATGTGTAACCGCACCTAGCGCAGGTAATAGTTTGGGCCTAGCACCACTGTTTGGCCGCTCAGCTCTGCTCGATTTCCATCTGAATTTTTTCTTGTCAACGGCAAAAGGTCTGCTGCTGGTGGAAAGGGATAAAAAAGTTTGTCCGTGCAGTAGGTGGTAAAACAACAGTAACATGTGCTGAAGAAAGACCGACTTCCAGCCATAGTAAGATGTCTACTTCTTTCTATGGACAATCTGATATGATCCCTTTCGTACAGACACGAGTCACACAACAATTGCTACCAATTGTAGATGAGGCACAAAAAGAGCAGGTGCTTGAATGAATAGCAAGTGCTCCATCATGTGAGCTCTCCTCCACCTCAACTTCATCACAAACCCTCCAGTCCTCAGAGGTGTCACCACAATCACAATTGATCCTCACAGCTCCCAAGTCTCCAGCCGCCCTCCTGACTATGGGGTAGCACACATGGTTGAGTCTGCAGAGCTGTTCAGTCCCACAATAGCCTGGGAATCAGAGGTCTGCGCAAAAGCTGCAGTGAGTCCAGACAAGGAAATGATCTGCTCTGATGCTCAGAAGCTTTGTGAGTCCGATCCAGGCCCAGATGCAGAAGGGTCTGAGCATAATGTAGACCCTCATTCCCTAAGGGTACCTTTACACACGGCTACATTTGTAGCTTGTCACCAGGTAACTTACTGGTTGCAGTGAAATCATGGATACATGGTTCTATCTTGTTGCTGTGTACAAATGGAATCATGTATCCATGATTTCACTGCAACCAGTAAGTTACCTGGTGACAAGCTACAAATGTAGCCGTGTGTAAAGGTACCCTAACAGTAATGGTACCTTTACACGCCGCTACCGAAAGGTAGAAACCAGCAGGTGTCGGAGACGATTGTACCTTGTACCTTCAAAACACCGTGAAGTGGCGGCGTGTAATTCAGGTTGTTCCTGTGTCTTTGGACACCTGTCTTTCAGCCGTGCTGAAAAACAAGCAGGTATAACCCCTATGGTAGCGGCGTGTAATCGGGGCACAGGTATGGTGCTTGAATTCCCTGGGGCGTGCTTGAGCGTCATGTATACCACACCCCATCAGCTTTCATTGGTGGGGACTACTGTGTTCCCATTGGCTGTCCCTGCACAGGGCGGCATATTTAACGATCTGACCAGTCCCTACACATTTGTTATAGCATCATGTATTAGCCAGCCTTCCTGCGCAGGCTGGCCAATCATGATGTTATTGCATTGTCCAATCACCGTACGAGCGTCGCGTAATACACTACTCTGTCACGCCTATGTAGTTACGGCGCACAATATGTACGCCTAGATTCCCTTGTGGTAGCGGCGTGTAAATCGGGAAGGTGCTCCACAGAAAATAACCTGCGGCACCTGTCGGCACTTCCGGGGATCGAAAGTATGACTCACCGTGGCCGGGACTCTGGAGGGACAGGCGTTTTCTTCTTCCTCCTTGTCACGGATGGACCGCGCCTGCCGGTAGTGGGGCCTGGTGGTCCAGATTCAAAAGAGAGAGACGTCATGGGTTGAACAGATTAGGGGTTAATTTGTTGTGACGCCACCTATGAGAGTTTCGGTAATTGTATCGACGCTGCGGGGCCTCCGGAGGATGGAATGCAGCAAGATGGAACGCTTCCCACAGGCTGAGTGGTGATCCCCGGAGCTGCACAAGATGTTCTGAGGCAGCTGCGGTTACCTTAGTATGCGGATAAACCGGTCATAAGAAGGCACGGACACTGTAAGTCTCTGTAACGGGTTCTTTACTGTAACCAGCAGGCAGTACATGGTATACAGTTTGTAGGTAGTGGACCGGGTGGACTCAGCAGTAATCAGTGTTTCTCAGAGATCTGCGATGTTCCTCCATTCTAGCTAAGTTGTGTTGCCGTTGTCGCCCAGGAATACCAGGTCGGGTACAGGGAGGCTGCTTCAATGCCCTACCCAGAGTATACGTTATGGGTGTTTTGGGGAGCCTTGGGTCCCTTGGTGGGTACACCGCTGGTTAGACGACTGTGTGTGGCGGTGGTGGGGTGCTCCTGTAAAGCGGTCCCTCCACTCCTCTGGTTCGCATAGAAGTGCTGAACTCCTTCTAGCTTCGGTACCAGCAAACCGGCTGTATATGGGCACGGGATGATTTTGGACCCCCATGTAGATGCCGTAGATCGGTTGTAGAAGCACCGGGAATAATGGTGCTCAAGCGGGGTGATGACGGGGAGATGGGCCAGGGCATTGGCCAGGGGGACACACGGAACTGTGCAGCCCCCCCTCCTAGGTTGCAGAGCTCGTTGGTTTAGCTCCTTTTCCTACGTTGTCCGGAGAGTTTCTTTTCTCAGACTCGACTCTTTGATTGTACCAAGTTCTCCACTACACACTACCCTTACACTCCGCCCACCAGGACCTGATTGGCCCTCTATGCTAGGTGATGCATGTAGGGTATGGATCTCTGAGTTAACTGTGTGACTGCTGAGTCAGAGAATATTGCTGCTGCTGTTTTGGCTGCAATACCCTTTGTGACGCACTCGGTGCGGGGCGCCACAAGTACCTTCTGTGGAGCACCTTGTAGTGGCGTGTAAATGCGGTATCAGGTACCGTTGAAAGCGTGCACATGCGGTGCCTACCTGTTGCTACCTTCGGTAAAGGTACCATTAGTCCTGTTGGTGGAGACAATGAGGAAGATGCTGATGAGACTGAGATACCTGATTAGAATGACATTTTTAATTTTCGGTCAGGGCAGGAAGGGGTTGGCTCTGAGGACGACGAGGGGTGAGAACACAGGGTAGATGGGATCTCCAACCTCATCATCATCCTGTCAACCCACAGTCAGCCAGTCAATGAGGTCAGCAGAGGTGGTGGAGGAGGATGCTACTGACGATGAGGTTAGGCTGTGCCTTCCGGGACATAGACGGAGTACTGGAGGCACGTCAACAACTGCATCCACAGACACAGCTCTGCTTCTGAGCAGAAGTCATGGTGGCTCTTCTTCAGGTCACATGGGCTTTAAGCCTTGCCTAGCCTGGGCCTTTTTTGAGATTGCAAAGGATGAGCGGAGTCAGGTGTCAGGTGTCAGATCTCAGGTGTCAGCAGTCAGGACCCAGCAGTCAGGACCCAGCAGTCAGGACTCAGCAGTCAGGACTCAGCAGTCAGGTCTGAGCAGTCAGGTCTCAGCAGTCAGGTCTCAGGTCTCAGTTGTTCAGTGTCAGCTGTCAGGTGTCAGGTCTCAGGACTCCGCAGTCAGGTGTCAGGTCTCAGGACTCCGCAGTCAGGTGTCAGGTCTCAGCAGTCAGGAGTCAGCAGTCAGGACTCAGCATTCAGGACTCAGACTGAGATATCACCATTCTCATTGTCATTTCTCAGGTATCACACAGTATTTCTGATGTTTGACTTTGAGAGATGACCATGTCCTAACATGAACACCGTACTTTACTGTAAGAGCAGTGAGACTATGGATCTCTCTGCCACATGATGCTGTGACCCTGATAGCAGATACCTAATGTCAGGTCTCCAGCAGCAGAATACAGACGATATTTGGGCGCACTGAGAAGTCGGCATGTTTTATCTGCAACCATAGACAGTCACTTCTGGCTGCCAGATTATTGGATGGGCTGGTGGGATCAATCAGCGGCTCGGAAACTCAAGCTGGCAGGGTCACAACCAGACAAAAACATGCTGTTAATAAATGATGCTAAGAGAACACTTTCAGCCATATTTCACTTTAGTATTAAAAGTGAAATATGACTGAATGTTTTGTAGTAACAAACAAAAAATGTCAAGTTGTGTTTTTGAAGCTTCCAGCTTGAGGCCCATAGTCAGCGCTCTGAGCACCGCTCTATACTGATAGGACAGGGGCCATTTTCTTAGGATGAGGTAATGTTCTTTCACTGAAATACTAAATGTTCACACAAACTTCTCTGTGTATGAAAATCACTTTGACTGATCTCTAATGCTACATTTACACGCCGCTACCGAAGGCAGCAACAGGCAGGCACCGCACGCGCTTTCAACGGTTGCTAATGGTACCTGATATCGCATTTACACGCCGCCACAAGGTGCTCCACAAAAGGTATTTGCGTTCCCCGGAAGTGCCGCCGGGTGCCGCAGGTTCCCTTCTGTGGAGCACCTTCCCTGATTTACACGCCGCTACCACAAGGGAATCTGGGCGTACATATTGTGCGCCGTAACTACATAGGCGTGACAGAGTTGTGTATTACGCGGCGCTCATACGGTGATTGGACAATGTAATAACATCATGATTGGCCAGCCAGCGCAGGGAGGCTGACTAATACATGACGCTATAGCAAATGTGTATTGTGACTGGTCAGATCGTTAAATATGCCGCCCTGTGCAGGGACAGCCAATGGGTACACAGTAGCCCCACCAATGATAGCTGATGGGAGTGGTGTACATGACGCTGTAGCACGCCCCAGGTAACTCACATACCGTACCTGTGCCCCGATTACACGCCGCCACCATAGGGGTTATACCTGCTTGTTATTGAGCACGGCTGAAACACAGGTATCCAAAGAGACCGGACCATGCTACCTGATTTACATGCCGCCACTTCGCGGTGTTTTGAAGGTACAACGTACAATTGTCTCCGACACCTGCCAGTTTCTACCTTTCGGTAGCGGCGTGTAAAGGTACCATAACATGTGTGCAGGGATAGGGATGAAAGATTAAGTATGAGAATCAGCTGTCAATTTTCAGGTCTCTGCAGTCAGGTCTCTGCAGTCAGGTCTCCTTCAAAACATTATATGCTCCAAGAACCAGATTGCCAATCATCACCATCACCTGTGAAGCCCACACAGTCTGCTGCATCACCAGCAACAACCACCGGAGGGAGCTGCAATGAATTCACAACAGGAGGGCTACGAGGGAGCCTTTATACTTTATGAAGGGCTATTTGAGGGCTGAGGCCATTACACTGTATGTAGGTCCATTATACTACATGAAGGGCTGGGCGGGAGTCATAGCTGGAGATCATACTGTGCCAGTGTAGTTGAAGGAGATACAGTAGGGTCATCATACTGTGCGTGTGGAGGAATTCACTGAGGGTATCATACAGTGTTTGTGGGGCACTTTTGTTGGCATCACACCTTACGGATGCAATAAAAGGGGAATCTAGGGGCTTCAGTAGGAGGAAAATCACTGTTTAAGGACTGAAATGTTGTGAGAGATGTACCTATGTGACCCAGCCAAATATTCTTTTTTTTTTGGGGGTGCCCAATTAGAACTTCTGCTTTGGGGATCCATGATTTCTATGG
This sequence comes from Allobates femoralis, assembly GCA_033576535.1. Lineage (NCBI taxonomy): Eukaryota > Metazoa > Chordata > Amphibia > Anura > Aromobatidae > Allobates > Allobates femoralis. The sequence continues at coordinate 625,187,550 of JARQOC010000004.1, forward strand.
TACAGGATGCATTGTGACTCTACTGGGCTAATTGGCCATAATTTACACACCACGTCCAGTGCTGCCCCTCAGTACATTCAGACATCCAGCCATGTTTCTCCCGAGCGGCGGTTGGTCAGTGGCGCTCTTCCCCCTTCCCGCTCCCACATCCTTTGCTTAACCCAACAGGAAGGTCCCTGTTACTAATTCTAGACAGCCCAGTGTTCGGTGCTTGTGATTGGCTAAGCATATCGGGAGGAAGCGTGGTCTGTTGGAGAAGCGCCATTTTACCAGCTTAGTGCAGTGGCGGCTTGTTGATGCTCGGACTGCAGGCCGTTAGCTGTGGTGTGTGGAAGGTGCTGCATGGTGACATGGCCACTGCCTGGCACTAACTAGTCAGACCAGAGTTTTGTAGGCATGTGCCAGAGGTTGGCAATCAGTGCTGCCTCCTGTGTCTATGCTATAAGAATGCAGGACTGTGTCTGCCTTCAGGACCACAGCTCTGCCAATCATCATTATGTGCCCGTATGGTTGTGCCAGGCGTGCCATTGCCATTGATGATCCTTGTTCTGGATTCTTCTGTGTGGTTCTTGTATGTGCATGTGATGGCGCTGACATCCTTGTGTGGACATTTTTTTTTCTGTTTCTGTAAACTAAAATGTCCACTATTTTGCTCATTTTTACCCTGGGACCCCAGGGTTGTTGTAATACTCTATGGGGTTGATGATGATTGTAGTTGAGGTGCCAAATGGATGGCGCAGAAATAACAGAAAGAGACAAGGGGTGCAGTTTCTTTACCCTTTACTTGGTGAAACATGGTGCAGTCCGGGACACTGGTTACCTTGTTTAGAGGAGTCCGGTCAGCCTGGAAGCATTCGGGGGTCCACCTCACTAGGTGGGATTAGGAGGCCTTCCTGCTGCGCTCTCAGTTCAGGGTCCTGGCAGCCTATGAGCTAACCCGCGGTCTTTTTCCTGCTTTTCCATACCTCTGCCCTGTATGGCAGACAGGACAAGCCTATCACAGGCACCCCTGGGCTGGTGGAGGCTTTGAGCTCTCGCTATGCTGTTGTGCCACCAGGTCTTTGGTGCGGTCAGGAGACTTGCAGCCTTCTGCTCTCCTGATTTGGTAGTTGGGACGTACAGAACCCGCACAACCCAGGACTCTGGCATCCTCTGTAGTGCCTGTGCCCGGGGTGAGCTCACTCGCAGCTCTGCTCTCCAGAGCTCTCTCCTCTACATCTTCTCCTTCCCGTCACCTAAGACATTCTCCTAACCCCTCCTCCATACCAGAAAACAGGGCAGCTCCCCTGAACCCAGGTATAGAGCTCCCCCTTCTGGCCCGGAGTCAGGACTGGTGTGTGGATGCTGGTGGTTACCTAGTGTGGGGACCTCCTCCTGCTTCCAAGCATGACATCACCCCCAGTGAAGGAGGCAATGCCACTGTGGCAACCGGACCACTGGGGGGCCACACAGATGTTTTTTATGCCGTTGTAATGACTTGGGCACTTCAGCAAACACAGATGCACCTTCTGCACAGCCAGGACCAGTTATACCTGGATGGTGACCTTTCTGAGGCTGCGTTCACACATTGCGTATTTTTTCATGCTTTTTTGCGCGCGCTTTTCAAAATATGCAATGTGCCTTTTGTCTGCCGACAAAGTGAATGGGAAATTCCCTGCCGTACAGACAGGGCGTAAAAATACGCCGCGCTTTTATAGAAAAAGCGCGGGCATAAAAAGAATGACACCGTCAATTCTTCACACAGCAGCGCCTGCGCTTTTTCCTATAAGGGCGGGCGCTGCTGCATCTGATGTCACAGAGGGGAGGAACAATCCTGCTCCCCCTCCCCTCTGTCACATCTGTGACTGCCCCCATTTGATTTCGCAGGGTATTAATATAAATACTAAAAATAATAAAGAATGAAATACTTAACCTCCAGCGGGTGTTCAGGAGCCGCCGCAGGAATTGACTTGCTAGGACCTGTCGTGATGTCAGAGTGACGTTCCGGGCACTGATTGGTCATGTGATATGTATCACATGACCGCGAGCGTCCAATCAGCGCCCGTGACGTCCTCTGACATCACGACAGGTCCTAACAGGGCGATACATCGCCTGCTTCTGCACCGGAGACCGGAGACAAGGCGTCGTTAAGGGTAAGTATTTAATTCTTTATTATTTTTCATACATTTGCCTTTCTTTAATTTTGATTTGGCATTGTATATTAATGCACTGCGAAATCAAATTGGGGCGGTCACACGTCACAGAGGGGAGGAGGAGCAGGATTCTTCTTCCCCTCTGTGACATCACCTGCGCTTACGGCAGAAGAAAACGCGGTGTATGAAAGCACTCATGTATTTTGTTGCGCTTTTTTGCGCGGGCCGAAAATCGAGGCAAAAAGCACACGCAAAAAAGTGCAACATAATATGCAAATGTGTGAACGTAGCCTTAGCCACATGTTCTGAGCCTCGATTCCATCAACTTCTGAGTCAAAAAACTGGCCCAGTTTGGAATGGGAGTCCTGTCGAATCCAACCCCAGTGTAATGTCTGAGAGGGGGTTATTGCGGCAGCTGGATTTGTCTCGCAAAGTGGACCAGGTTACCTGAAACAATCAGTACAGACCTTCAAGGATCAGTGGCTGATGCTCATTATTATTATGGCCATACCATCTGTCTGCCGATTTGTCTTCCGCCCATGCTGCTGCTCCTGGTACAGCAACTGCACAGCAATCCACACAGCTCCTGACTGCCCGCTGAATTTCATAAATCTAAGCTATACTGCTGCTGGCCCTAAACTACCAAGTATCTCCCTACCTGCCCACTCCGAACTCTCTACCATTCTGCTCCTGTCACAGCCACTGCACTGCCCTGTCAGTCACACAGCTCCTGACTGCCTGCTGTGCTTCATACTGCTAAACTACACTGCTGCTCCTGGCTGTAATCTCCCTGCCTGCCTTGTTCGAACCCTCTATCATTGTGCTCCTGTTGCAGCCACTGCACTGCCCTGCTAGTCACACAGCTCCTGACTGCCCACTGTGCTTCATACTGCTAAACTACACTGCTGCTCTTGGCTGTAATCTCCCTGCCTGCCTTGTCCGAACCCTCTACAATTCTTCTCCTGTTGCAGCCACTGCCCTGCCCTGCTAGTCACACAGCTCCTGACTGCCCACTGTGCTTCATACTGCTAAACTACACTGCTGCTCCTGGCTGTAATCTCCCTGCCTGCCTTGTTCGAACACTCTACCATTGTGCTCCTGTCGCAGCCACTGCACTGCCTTGCTAGTTACACAGCTCCTGACTGCCCGCTGTGCTTCATACTGCTAAACTACACTGCTGCTCCTGGCTGTAATCTCCCTGCCTGCCTTGTCCGAACCCTCTATCGTGCTGCTCCTGACACAGTCACTGCACTGCCCTGCTAGTTACACAGCTCCTGACTGCCCGCTGTGCTTTATACTGCTAAACTACACTGCTGCTCCTGGCTGTAATCTCCCTGCCTGCCTTGTCCGAACCCTCTACAATTCTGCTCCTGTCACAGTCACTGCACTGCCCTTCACATGTCTTGGCAGTCTATGGTGTTTTATAGCGCTAGACAATACTAATTATGTTGGGAAACATTTTCTCATTTATATAACCTCAAGAAACAGCTCTCAAAAAAGGGGGAATGTTTGAAAAATGTTATCACAAGACAGAACTGTGTCACGTGGAAAACAGTATTTATGTTTGGACTCCAGAAAAAAGGAGGATAATTTGTGTTAGTAATGGACTAATCATTTAGTGATTAGGAAACCTGTTGCACAACCCCCAAAATGACAATTTCTCCTCCTGGTTGACCTAATCTCACCTTAAAATCAGTGATTTGTCTCCAAAGTGAAAAAAAAGAAGTTGCTTCATTTTCTAGATGGATTGACCTTGATCTGACCTTGATCTGACCTTGATCTGACCTTGTTCTGACCTTGTTCTGACCTTGTTCTGACCTTGTTCTAATTAAAAACCTTTGTAATGGTCTAATCACTTTGTGATTAATGAACCCGAAAAAAGGGACAATTAGTTTTTCACTTCTAGTTGAGAGGCGATTACTTCTCAATCAATGGTTTTTTTCCCCTAAATAAAGGGATAATTTTTGGACGACTTCTGACAATGTGATCCCTTTTATGCTCTTCTGGTTCTTTATACTTCCCAAACAGGGATAATTGTTGCACCCAACTGTGTGACAATGTCACGGCTCCTTCTATTTGCACCACCTGTGTATAAGCCACAGCAATGCTTGCAACTTCCACACAGAGTCATTTGTGCACCGTTTATCGCCTCGCAGCATTGATACTGCAGCGTGCTCTTATATATGCTGGTCTTTACCTCTGGGGACAATCCATGTTTCCCTTGCCAGGTCGGGTGACGTAATTTGTACATTAAAATGGTTGTGTCACAGAACGTGTTCACTTCACATCGCCCCACACAGATTTCCCGTGCTATTAGAGACATGTGAGTTATGTTATTTGCTGCAAATCATAATCTGAGAGAAAATTAGTTGAAGTTGGTGAATTCCAATTTCTAAAGATCTGCTCATCTCTATATACGATCTATATGATCTATATATATTCTCGTCACTGATGAACAGGACGTCATCTCAGGGTCTATAGGTGAGCGTGCCTCAGATGATTATTTTATGGCTTCTCCTATGTATGTGATAGGCGGACGTCACACACTTCTATTTCCTGCACGATATCGCCTATGTGTTCTGCTTTTTTGATCGCTAAGCGACATCGTTTGTGCGTTGCTGCGTGTAATCAGGTGATTTTACAATGTAAAATCACTTGATCGTTAGATCGCAGATTGGTGAGCCGGAGCTCATATCAAGTGATAATTGCTTGTACAATCTGCAGCGTCGTGCTTGGTGACACCACGATGAACGATCTCCCAGCGCAGAGCCTATGCTGGGAGATGGTATCTATGGTAAACATCGGGTTACTAAGCGACGCACGGCGCCTAGTAACCCAATGTGTACCATGGTTACCAGCGTTCTCGCTGCTCCACATCGCTGGTGAGTCTGTCTGTGTGACAGCTCACCAACGATGTGAGCGATATCGTTAGCGATCGCGCGTGCACGTGATCGCTTACAATATCATTCAGGAAATTGAAGCGTGTGACGGCCGCCTAACAGTGGTGAGGCGTCAGGTACGGTATATACACCCTTGGTCCAGGTCTCATCATAGTTCCCCTCTGAGCACTGAGGCCACATTATACTTCTACTCACATGGTAATATGTTTGTATAGCGGTTTTTACATCTGTTCACGGGGAGGTCAGCTGCACTGTGTGGGAATATCCAGACCGATCATCTTCAGCTCCTACAGAAGACAAATGATAGGAAACTTATACATGATGGATGATGGGACATCTGTGGCCATGAGCAGAGACTCTTACCTTATGGATGGCTATAAGGACTCCTGCTGCAGACCAGGTCCTCTCCATTATCTTATATCTCAATGATCTGGGACTTATTGACATTATTAGATTCCATCACTTACCTCAAACTGCAGCGAGAACTTGTAGTCAGAGTCCTTGGCCATGTCCATAATGTAGGACTCAAAGTCATCCAACTGCACCGGGCTTCCAGGACAAAGAGACAAGTCACAACATGAACTCTACCAATACATATCACAAGTTACTGAATACCACTGCTCCCAGTCACTGGCAGAACCAGAGGAGAACCACCGGCTGACAGCTGATAACAGGGAGCAGCAGCACTTTACACAGCAGAGTTATACTCTGCAGGGTCAAAGTCAGTTGTCACCTACTTTGGTCAACTTCCTCTTCTTGAATCCATTCTTGCTCCTAAAATGAAATATTAAAGAGTAAGTAACAGCAGAGAATGGAATAGGTGCAGAGACAAGTTGTTCATCACTGGGTGCAGTCACTGGATGAAGTCGCTCATCACTGGGTGAAGTCCCTCATCACTGGGTGCAGTCACTGGGTGAAGTCCCTCATCACTGGGTGCAGTCACTGGGTGAAGTCGCTCATCACTGGGTGCAGTCACTGGGTGAAGTCCCTCATCACTGGGTGCAGTCACTGGGTGAAGTCGCTCATCACTGGGTGCAGTCACTGGATGAAGTCGCTCATCACTGGGTGCAGTCACTGGATGAAGTCCCTCATCACTGGGTGCAGTGACTGGGTGAAGTCCCTCATCACTGGGTGCCGTCACTGGGTGAAGTCCCTCATCACTGGGTGCCGTCACTGGATGAAGTCCCTCATCACTGGGTGCAGACACTGGGTGAAGTCCCTCATCACTGGGTGCAGTCACTGGGTGAAGTCCCTCATCACTGGGTGCAGTCACTGGATGAAGTCGCTCATCACTGGGTGCAGTCACTGGATGAAGTCCCTCATCACTGGGTGCAGTCACTCATCACTGGGTGCAGACACTGGATGAAGTCCCTCATCACTGGGTGCAGTCACTGGTGAAGTCCCTCATCACTGGGTGCAGTCACTGGGTGAAGTCCCTCATCACTGGGTGCAGTCACTGGGTGAAGTCTCTTATCACTGGGTGCAGTCACTGGATGAAGTCCCTCATCACTGGGTGCAGTCACTGGGTGAAGTCACTCATCACTGGGTGCAGACACTGGATGAAGTCCCTCATCACTGGGTGCAGTCACTGGGTGAAGTCACTCATCACTGGGTGCAGACACTGGGTGAAGTCCCTCATCACTGGGTGCAGTCACTGGGTGAAGTCCCTCATCACTGGGTGCAGACACTGGGTGAAGTCCCTCATCACTGGGTGCAGTCACTGGGTGAAGTCCCTCATCACTGGGTGCAGACACTGGGTGAAGTCTCTTATCACTGGGTGCAGTCACTGGGTGAAGTCCCTCATCACTGGGTGCAGTCACTGGGTGAAGTCCCTCATCACTGGGTGCAGTCACTGGATGAAGTCCCTCATCACTGGGTGCAGTCACTGGGTGAAGTCCCTCATCACTGGGTGCAGTCACTGGGTGAAGTCTCTCATCACTGGGTGCAGTCACTGGGTGAAGTCTCTCATCACTGGGTGCAGTCACTGGGTGAAGTCCCTCATCACTGGGTGCAGTCACTGGGTGAAGTCCCTCATCACTGGGTGCAGTCACTGGGTGAAGTCCCTCATCACTGGGTGCAGTCACTGGGTGAAGTCCCTCATCACTGGGTGCAGTCACTGGGTGAAGTCTCTCATCACTGGGTGCAGACACTGGATGAAGTCCCTCATCACTGGGTGCAGTCACTGGATGAAGTCCCTCATCACTGGTCACGATCACTGGGTGAAGTCCCTCATCACTGGTGCAGTCACTGGATGAAGTCCCTCATCACTGGGTGCAGTCACTGGGTGAAGTCCCTCATCACTGGGTGCAGTCACTGGGTGAAGTCCCTCATCACTGGGTGCAGTCACTGGGTGAAGTCCCTCATCACTGGTCACGATCACTGGATGAAGTCCCTCATCACTGGGTGCAGTCACTGGGTGAAGTCCCTCATCACTGGGTGCAGTCACTGGGTGAAGTCCCTCATCACTGGGTGCAGTCACTGGGTGAAGTCCCTCATCACTGGTCACGATCACTGGTGGTCCTGTTCACAAGCCTTGTAGGGTCTGTAGGCTTGTTATTCTGCCTCAGATAGGCTTGGCACAAGCCATTTCATACCACAGATTCCATAGGATCCCTGGCCTTCACCATTGAATCCCTATACAGGATTGCTTTTATGGAAGATTTGCTGACCAAAGGAGCGAACCAGAGATGAGAAAAATCAAGGTATTTGGGTCAGATCAGAACCAGGAGGGCAGCAATGGTACAAAATCAGTAGACAAAAAATGATCCAGGAACAAGGATTCAACAAGTAACACAGACGAACCAGACAAGGCAGAGAAGACTAGCTGGTAATGAGACTCAGAGGCTCAGGGGTTAAAATTGAAGACAGCCCTACCCAGGACTCCTAAAATAACTAGGATGGCCAGTAACATGGAGCAGCGCCTTCCAGTAACCCAGGTGGAAACTGAGGGGGCGGCCAAAAGAGGTGACCAGACTCTCGTCACTGGGCGCAGTCACAAGTCTGAAATCACTGAGTGCAGTCAAAAGTCTGAGGTCACTCGGCGGAGTCACTTGATCATGGGTGGAGTCACAAGTCAGAGGTCACTGGGCGGAGTCACAAGTCAGAGGTCACTGGGCGGAGTCACAAGTCAGAGGTCACTGGGCGGAGACACGTCAGAGGTCACTGGGCGGAGACACAAGTCAGAGGTCACTGGGCTCAGTGACAAGTCAGAGGTTACTGGGCGGAGTCACAAGTCTGAAATCACTGAGTGCAGTCAAAAGTCTGAGGTCACTGGGCACAGTTATAAGACGTCACTGGGAGGAGTCACTTGATCATGGGTGGAGTCACAAGTCAGAGGTCACTGGGCTCAGTGACAAGTCAGAGGTCACTGGGCTCAGTGACAAGTCAGAGGTCACTGGGCGGAGACACAAGTCAGAGGTCACTGGGCGGAGACACAAGTCAGAGGTCACTGGGCGGAGACACGAGTCAGAGGTCACTGGGCGGAGACACAAGTCAGAGGTCACTGGGCTCAGTGACAAGTCAGAGGTCACTGGGCGGAGATAAGTCAGAGGTCACTGGGCGGAGACACAAGTCAGAGGTCACTGGGCGGAGACACAAGTCAGAGGTCGCTGGGCGGAGACACAAGTCAGAGGTCACTGGGTGGACACACTTGTCGATGGATGCAGTCACAAGGCAGAGGGCAGAGTCACTCATCACTGGGTGGAAAGGTCACAGGGCAGAGTCACTTATTAATGCAGTCACAAAACATCAAGAAAAGTGCAGAAGGATTCAGCACCAACTGATAGGCCAAATCCATACCCAAGACTGGATACAATGTCTGCAGTGCTCAACTCCTGGAGACAGGACCTGTGAGCCCATAACTACACGACACAGACGCCATCCACATGTGTCCTGAATCCACTCACCTGCAGGTTTTAGTTGGAAAAGATAAAGGAATGTGAATGTTTTGGCGAATGTGAAACTTTTCTCATTCTGGGCAGTCACAAGTCAGAGGTCACTGGGTGCGTTCAGTATGTGTAGACAAGAGACACTTTCCACTAGGTCCAATTACCAGTCACTATGAAGACGGTCTCTGGTCACCAGGTGCAGTCACAAGTCCAAGGGTGAAGTTTTCTGACTGTTGTCATTGTGTACAGAGGTGCAGCTCCCTGGATGAAGGTTAGTATCTTCCTCTAAAGGTCACAGGTCCAAAGTCAAAGGTCCCGTGTGTGGAGGTCACAGAGTACAAGATGCCTGGTGCAGGTGAAAGGGCAGAGGTCACTGGCTCCTGGTGCAGGTCACAAAACACGGTAAAGAGGTCACAGGTTGAAGGTCACTCTTGCGCAGCACAGGCTTTTGTTGTTCTTTATTGTTCTGATGCTTGATTAGTACTAAAATAAAGACCCTGCTGTGCTGACCTCCCATAGGTGTGCACAGTGACCCATCGGTTGGGTCAGGTTGGTCTTCACAGTCCCATGGTGGACGCTCACCGTTGTGTCCTTGTCTAGGCCTTGACACACTGCGTTGGGTGAGCTCCATGACACCGGGGGGTATTTGGTTCTAGAACCTTCTGTGTTTACTTCTCAGAACGTTCCTCTTGTAGTCATGTGACTGAGGCTTCAGTAAAACTTCAGGGAAGAGGAGGACCGATTTATTTGTGAAAAATGTGTCAAGTAGCAAATTGTTAGGAGACGACTAGGACAGTCCCCGTACTGGTTATCACCCTTCTCCTCCACGAAAATTAACCACTTTCTGCAGACCTCTTTTTCTTTCACATATAATATAGGAAAAACATCTTCATCTTTCTGTAAAATTCCAATATCCTAAATGTGACCTGAGTCCGGACCATTATCAGCAGATCCCACACAATGTATGGAGGCCGCATAGAGACGATCTCGATAACACTTCATAGAATTAGGGTAGAATTCGCACTGCAGCCCCGCACCTTTCATGTAATCTACTAAATTTAGCATCTTAAGGGTTAATCTCATGATTTCATCGGTCTAATGAACATTGAGGGGACAACACGAGGCTGAGAAGGAGCTTTCCGGCCCTGGCGGACAGATCTCTTGGATCCCAGTGTGAGATGCTTCAGGAATCAAGCAATGAACAGACAAGGAAGTGAAGAAGGAATTTATCGAGAACATTGTAACTCACAGACGGTCAGAAAACTGGAGGAAAGGTACAAAGTACTGAGTGGTGGCGGGGAGGACACACAGGCTCCGGGCGGGGAGGACACACAGGCTCCGGGAGCGACTGACCTAACAGTGCACTGCTCCTCCAGACAAACATGGCTACCTCTCTGGTAAAAGATTCTGGTAACGCTAAAAAAGAAACAGAAATTCTCTTCAGGGTAAAGGAAACTGCACAGAAAAGTTCATGACAGATGTCAGGGTCCACCACAGACAAGATCCTCGGGGCGGGAACATGTCCCAATCACAATCCAACCAGTCACTCTGCTCCCTGTATAAAGTGGCTCTGCTGTGTATAGTGTGTTATGTTTTGGCCAAAATGTGCCCTGATAACCATAATCTGTACTGCAGCCAAACCCCAATGGCATACAACTAAACCTACAATCTACACTGCAGCCCCAATACTAGATCTACGCTACAGCCTAACCGTACAAGTCCCAATACTAGATCTACACGACAGCCTAACCCTACAAGTCCCAACACTAGCTCTACGCTACAGCGTAACTGTACAAGTCCCAACACTAGATCTACGCTACAGCGTAACCCTACAAGTCCCAACACTAGCTCTACGCTACAGCGTAACCGTACAAGTCCCAATACTAGATCTACGCTACAGCCTAACCCTACAAGTCCAAACACTAGATCTATGCTACAGCCTAACCCTACAAGTCCCAACACTAGATCTACGCTACAGCCTAACCCTACAAGTCCCAATACTAGATCTACACGACAGCCTAACCCTGCAAGACCCAACACTAGCTCTACGCTACAGCCTAACCCTACAAGTCCCAACACTAGATCTATGCTACAGCCTAACCGTACAAGTCCCAATACTAGATCTACACGACAGCCTAACCCTACAAGTCCCAACACTAGATCTACGCTACAGCCTAACCCTACAAGTCCCAACACTAGCTCTACGCTACAGCGTAACCGTACAAGTCCCAATACTAGATCTACATGACAGCCTAACCCTGCAAGACCCAACACTAGCTCTACAATACAGCCTAACCCTACAAGTCTCAACACTAGCTCTACACTACAGCGTAACTGTACAAGTCCCAACACTAGATCTAAGCTACAGCCTAACCCTACAAGTCCAAACACTAGATCTATGCTACAGCCTAACCCTACAAGTCCCAACACTAGATCTACGCTACAGCCTAACCCTACAAGTCCCAACACTACCTCTACACTACAGCCTAACCCTACAAGTCCCAACACTAGATCTACGTTACAGCCTAACCCTACAAGTCTCAACACTAGCTCTACGCTACAGCCTAACCCTACAAGTCCCAACACTAGATCTACGCTACAGCCTAACCCTACAAGTCCCAACACTAGCTCTACGCTACAGCCTAAGCATACAAGTCCCAACTCTAGATCTACGCTACAGCGTAACCCTACAAGTCCCAACACTAGATCTACGCTACAGCCTAACCCTACACGTCCCAACACTAGATCTACGCTACAGCCTAACCTACAAGTCCCATCACTAGATCTACGCTACAGCCTAACCCTACAAGTCCCAACACTAGATCTACGCTACAGCCTAACCCTACAAGTCCCAACACTAGATCTACGCTACAGCCTATCCCTACAAATCCCAACGCTAGATCTACGCTACAGCCTAACCCTACAAGTTTCAACACTAGCTCTACACTACAGCCTAACCCTACAAGTCCCAACACTAGATCTACGCTACAGCCTAACCCTACAAGTCCCAACACTAGCTCTACGCTACAGCCTAACCCTACAAGTCCCAACACTAGATCTACGCTACAGCCTAACCCTACACGTCCCAACACTAGATCTACGCTACAGCCTAACCTACAAGTCCCAACACTAGATCTACGCTACAGCCTAACCCTACAAGTCCCAACACTAGATCTACGCTACAGCCTAACCCTACAAGTCCCAACACTAGATCTACGCTACAGCCTATCCCTACAAATCCCAACGCTAGATCTACGCTACAGCCTAACCCTACAAGTTTCAACACTAGCTCTACGCTACAGCCTAACCCTACAAGTCCCAACACTAGATCTACGCTACAGCCTAACCCTACAAGTCCCAACACTAGCTCTACGCTACAGCCTAACCCTACAAGTCCCAACACTAGCTCTACACTACAGCCTAACCCTACAAGTCCCAACACTAGATCTACGCTACAGCCGAACCCTACAAGTCCCAACACTAGCTCTACGCTACAGCCTAAGCATACAAGTCCCAACACTAGCTCTACGCTACAGCCTAACCCTACAAGTCCCAACACTAGATCTACGCTACAGCCTAACCCTACAAGTCCCAACACTGGATCTACGCTACAGCCTAACCCTACAAGTCCCAACACTAGCTCTACGCTACAGCCTAACCCTACAAGTCCCAACACTAGATCTACGCTACAGCCTAACCCTGGTTGCAGTGAAATCATGGACACATTGTTCCATTTTGTTGCTGTGTACAAATGTAACAATGTGTCCATGATTTCACTGCAACCAGCAAATTGCCAGTGACATTGCAAGCAATATTGCTGCGTGTGATGGTACCTTAACTCCAAGTATGCCAAAGGATCAGCAGGACATGCTGGGAGTTATAGTTATCCCTTTGATAGGAATTGCACCTGAGATCTTAAAGCAGCACTCCAGTGTTTTTTCTTCAGCACTAGAATGGTGCTTTATATGTAAGCCCTCTCCCCGGTTCTTAGGGTACCATTACACGGCACAACATCGAAACTATGTCTGCTAAGATCTCGGGGGCACACAGTCTTTTTATACATCATTTCAACATCGTTGGTGAGATATCACATGTCTAGATATCATGGACAACTCAGCAACGATGTAGTGAGCAGCGATCGATCACACAACCCCGAAAGACCCCGGCTCATTGCTGTGAATGGGGAAAGTCGTCCACGACATCGTTATCATGGTGTCACACAGAACGATGCAGCAGATCGCTTGTACGACATCGTCAGGTGTTAGAACATGTTCATAAATCTGTCAACTCCAACTTGACCAATTATCATAGTTGCATCATTCGGTTACACACAACGACGCACTAACAAAGTCATTTCAACATCATTGAACACGTCACATTTGAGCGATATCGTGCACGACATCGTGCCGTGTAACGGTACCCTTATACTTACAGTTAAAGCACCACTCCAGTGCTGAAGAGAAAACACTGGAGTGCTGCTTTAAGATCTCAGGTGCAATTCATATCAAGGGAGAACTATAACTCCCAGCATGCCCTGCTGATCCTTTTTCATGCTGGGAGTTATAGTTCACCACAGTAGTGGTAGAAAGCCTGGATGTATAGCTCTTTATTAACAATTACAATTCATTCTGGGCTTGTACACTGTCATCCTGCAGCCGACCTATAACACTTCTATCTCTGCAGGACCTGTGAGGAGGTAATGAAGAGGGCGGCTGGACATGACAGCACTCCTACATTACATGTGATGCTCCAGGCCACACTCTTCATTACTCTCATCATAGGTCCTCTACTATGCGAGAGAATTGCTATAGATCGGCTGCAAGATGACAGTGACAGCAGCAGTTAATGTGAGCACATGCTCCTGAGGTGTGCTGTCATCTCTGCAGAGATCTCAGCTCTTCCTGCTCTCCCCAGCCGAGCAGTCACACCATGTCCCCGGCCGAGCAGTCACACCATGTCCCCGGCCGAGCAGTCACACCATCTCCCCGGCCGAGCAGTCACACCATCTCCCCGGCCGAGCAGTCACACCATGTCCCCGGCCGAGCAGTCACACCATCTCCCCGGCCGAGCAGTCACACCATGTCCCCGGCCGAGCAGTCACACCATCTCCCCGGCCGAGCAGTCACACCATCTCCCCGGCCGAGCAGTCACACCATGTCCCCGGCCGAGCAGTCACACCATGTCCCCGGCCGAGCAGTCACACCATCTCCCCGGCCGAGCAGTCACACCATGTCCCCAGCCGAGCAGTCACACCATGTCCCCGGCCGAGCAGTCACACCATGTCCCCAGCCGAGCAGTCACACCATGTCCCCGGCCGAGTAGTCACACCATGTCCCCGGCCGAGCAGTCACACTATGTCCCCGGCCGAGCAGTCACACCATCTCCCCGGCCGAGCAGTCACACTATGTCCCCGGCCGAGCAGTCACACCATGTCCCCGGCCGAGCAGTCACACCATGTCCCCGGCCGAGCAGTCACACCATCTCCCCGGCCGAGCAGTCACACCATGTCCCCAGCCGAGCAGTCACACCATGTCCCCGGCCGAGCAGTCACACCATGTCCCCGGCCGAGCAGTCACACCATGTCCCCGGCCGAGCAGTCACACCATCTCCCCGGCCGAGCAGTCACACCATCTCCCCGGCCGAGCAGTCACACCATGTCCCCGGCCGAGCAGTCACACCATCTCCCCGGCCGAGCAGTCACACCATCTCCCCGGCCGAGCAGTCACACTATGTCCCCGGCCAAGCAGTCACACTATGTCCCCGGCCGAGCAGTCACACCATCTCCCCGGCCGAGCAGTCACACCATCTCCCCGGCCGAGCAGTCACACTATGTCCCCGGCCAAGCAGTCACACTATGTCCCCGGCTGACCAGTCACACCATGTCCCCGGCCGAGCAGTCACACTATGTCCCCGGCCGAGCAGTCACACTATGTCCCCGGCCGAGCAGTCACACTATGTCCCCGGCCGAGCAGTCACACTATCTCCCCAGCACTGCTGGATCCCGCGCTGGGGAAACCAGCTACGGCACAGCCTGCCACAGCACAGCCTGCCACAGCACAGCCTGCCACAGCACAGCCTGCCACAGCACAGCCTGCCACAGCACAGCCTGCCACAGCACATTCAGACCATTAGATGCACCCCACACTTTCCTCCAGAATTTGGAGGAAAAAAGTGTGTCTTATGGTCTGTAAAATACGGTACATGTTAATATTCGTCACTCACACAGATAGTACGGTATTCGGGATACTCTTTAACGCCAGAGCTTGTGAGTGGTGTGGCGATCTTGAGCAATCTGACACAAATTGCCAGCTCCTTTCAGTACATAAAGGGAGTCAGCACCCCAGTGAGAGCTGCTTGAATGGAAGGGTCTCACTCTCACTGGGGGTGCAGCAAGGCGGTTTATGCAGTGAAAACTCAAAAAAAGCCTCCACCCTCCCGCTTTGTCCCGGAAATGCTCATTTTATGGCTGGCTGTGTGTGGGCGGAGCCTATTACTAATTAACTAACTTGCTATTCGGATGAGTACACGAGTATTACAAAATACTCGTTATGAGTAGAGCGATTATGACTATTTCACTACTCGCTCATCCCTAGTTCCAACACTAGATCTATACTGCAGCCTAACCCCAACACTAGATCTATACTACAGCCTAACCCTAACCCTAACCCCAACACTTAACACTAGGAAAAAATAACAAAAACAAGTCTTAAAACTTGTAGGGTTAGGCTATAGTAACATAGTAACATAGTATTTAAGGTTGAAGGAAGACTTTAAGTCCATCTAGTTCCCCCCATAGCCTAACATGATCCAGAGGAGGCAAAACCCCCATGTGGCAACACTAAGCTCCACATTGGGGGAAAAAAATTCCTTCCTGACTCCAGATACGGCAATCAGACTAGATCCCTGGATCAACGCCCGATCAAAGGATCTAGTATATATAACTGGTAATATTATAGTTTTCAAGAAAGGCATCCAGGCCCTTCTTACATGTTAGTAGTGACTCACTCATTACACCATCATGTGGAGAGAGTTCCATAGTGTCACTGCTCTTACAGTAAAGAATCCACGTCTGTGATTATGATTAAACCTTCTTCCCTCCAGACGTAGAGGACGCCCCCTTGTCTCCCGTCTCTGTAGAGGACGCCCCCTTGTCTCCCGTCTCTGTAGAGGACGTCCCCTTGTCCCTGTAGAGGACGCCCCCTTGTCCCCGTCTCTGTAGAGGACGCCCCCTTGTCCCAGTCTCTGTAGAGGACGCCCCCTTGTCCCCGTCTCTGTAGAGGACGCCCCCTTGTCCCAGTCTCTGTAGAGGACGCCCCCTTGTCCCCGTCTCTGTAGAGGACGCCCCCTTGTCCCCGTCTCTGTAGAGGACGCCCCCTTGTCCCCGTCTCTGTAGAGGACGCCCCCTTGTCCCCGTCTCTGTAGAGGACGCCCCCTTGTCCCCGTCTCTGTAGAGGACGCCCCCTTGTCCCCGTCTCTGTAGAGGACGCCCCCTTGTCCCCGTCTCTGTAAAGGACACCCCCTTCTCCCAGTCTCTGTAGAGGACGCCCCCTTGTCCCCGTCTCTGTAGAGGACGCCCCCGTGTCCTCGTCTCTGTAGAGGACGCCGTCTTGTCCCCGTCTCTGTAGAGGACGCCGTCTTGTCCCCGTCTCAGGCCTAAGAGTAAAGAGATCATTAGAAAGGTCTCTGTACTGTCCCCTCATATATTTATACATTATTATAAGATCACCCCTAAGCCTTCGTTTCTCCAAGCGAAATAACCCCAAGTTTAATAACCTGTCTTGGTATTGCAGACCCCTGATTCCTCTAATAACCTGTCTTGGTATTGCAGACCCCTGAGTCCTCTAATAACCTGTCTTGGTATTGCAGACCCCTGAGTCCTCTAATAACCTGTCTTGGTATTGCAGACCCCTCAGTCCTCTAATAACCTGTCTTGGTATTGCAGACCCCTCAGTCCTCTAATAACCTGTCTTGGTATTGCAGACCCCTGAGTCCTCTAATAACCTGTCTTGGTATTGCAGACCCCTCAGTCCTCTAATAACCTGTCTTGGTATTGTAGACCCCTCAGTCCTCTAATAACCTGTCTTGGTATTGGAGAGCCCTCAGTCCTCTAATAACCTGTCTTGGTATTGTAGACCCCTTAGTCCTCTAATAACCTGTCTTGGTATTGCAGACCCCTGAGTCCTCTAATAACCTGTCTTGGTATTGCAGACCCCTTAGTCCTCTAATAACCTGTCTTGGTATTGCAGACCCCTGAGTCCTCTAATAACCTGTCTTGGTATTGGAGAGCCCTCAGTCCTCTAATAACCTGTCTTGGTATTGTAGACCCCTTAGTCCTCTAATAACCTGTCTTGGTATTGTAGACCCCTCAGTCCTCTAATAACCTGTCTTGGTATTGCAGACCCCTGAGTCCTCTAATAACCTGTCTTGGTATTGCAGACCCCTCAGTCCTCTAATAACCTGTCTTGGTATTGCAGACCCCTGAGTCCTCTAATAACCTGTCTTGTATTGCAGACCCCTCAGTCCTCTAATAACCTGTCTTGGTATTGTAGACCCCTCAGTCCTCTAATAACCTGTCTTGGTATTGCAGACCCCCCAGTCCTCTAATAACCTGTCTTGGTATTGTAGACCCCCCATCCTCTAATAACCTGTCTTGGTATTGCAGACCCCTCAGTCCTCTAATAACCTGTCTTGGTATTGCAGACCCCTCAGTCCTCTAATAACCTGTCTTGGTATTGTAGACCCCCCAGTCCTCTAATAAACTGTCTTGGTATTGTTAGACCCCCCAGTCCTCTAATAACCTGTCCTGGTATTGCAGACCCCCCAGTCCTCTAATAACCTGTCCTGGTTATTGCCGACCCTCCAGTCCTCTAATAACCTGTCTTGGTATTGTAGACCCCTCAGTCCTCTAATAACCTGTCTTGGTATTGCAGACCCCTCTGTCCTCTAATAACCTGTCTTGGTATTGCAGACCCCTCAGTCCTCTAATAACCTGTCTTGGTATTGTAGACCCCTCAGTTCTCTAATAACCTGTCTTGGTATTGTAGACCCCTGAGTCCTCTAATAACCTGTCTTGGTATTGCAGACCCCTGAGTCCTCTAATAACCTGTCTTGGTATTGCAGACCCTGAGTCTCTAATAACCTGTCTTGGTATTGCAGACCCCTCAGTCCTCTAATAACCTGTCTTGGTATTGCGACCCTCCAGTCCTCTAATAACCTGTCTTGGTATTGTAGACCCCTCAGTCCTCTAATAACCTGTCTTGGTATTGCAGACCCCTCAGTCCTCTAATAACCTGTCTTGGTATTGCAGACCCCTCAGTCTCTAATAACCTGTCTTGGTATTGCAGACCCTCCAGTCCTTCTAATAACCTGTCTTGGTATTGCAGACCCCTCAGTCCTCTAATAACCTGTCTTGGTATTGCAGACCCCTCAGTCCTCTAATAACCTGTCTTGGTATTGCAGACCCCTCGTCCTCTAATAACCTGTCTTGGTATTGCAGACCCCTCGTCCTCTAATAACCTGTCTTGGTATTGTAGACCCCTCGTCCTCTAAAACCTGTCTTGGTATTGTAGACCCCTCGGTCCTCTAATAACCTGTCTTGGTATTGCAGACCCCTCGTCCTCTAATAACCTGTCTTGGTATTGCAGACCCTCGGTCCTCTAATAACCTGTCTTGGTATTGCAGACCCCCAGTCCTCTAATAACCTGTCTTGGTATTGCAGACCCTCAGTCCTCTAATAACCTGTCTTGGTATTGCAGACCCCCTAGTCCTCTAATAACTGTCTTGGTATTGCAGACCCCTGAGTCCTCTAATAACCTGTCTTGGTATTGCAGACCCCTGAGTCCTCTAATAACCTGTCTTGGTATTGCAGACCCCTGAGTCCTCTAATAACCTGTCTTGGTATTGCAGACCCCTAGTCCTCTAATAACCTGTCTTGGTATTGCAGACCCCTCAGTCCTCTAATAACCTGTCTTGGTATTGCAGACCCCTGAGTCCTCTAATAACCTGTCTTGGTATTGCAGACCCCTCAGTCCTCTAATAACCTGTCTTTGGTATTGTAGACCCCCAGTCCTCTAATAACCTGTCTTGGTATTGCAGACCCCCAGTCCTCTAATAACCTGTCTTGGTATTGTAGACCCCTCAGTCCTCTAATAACCTGTCTTGGTATTGCAGACCCCCCAGTCCTCTAATAACCTGTCTTGGTATTGTAGACCCCCCAGTCCTCTAATAACCTGTCTTGGTATTGCAGACCCCTCAGTCCTCTAATAACCTGTCTTGGTATTGTAGACCCCTCAGTCCTCTAATAACCTGTCTTGGTATTGTAGACCCCTGAGTCCTCTAATAACCTGTCTTGGTATTGCAGACCCCTGAGTCCTCTAATAACCTGTCTTGGTATTGCAGACCCCTCAGTCCTCTAATAACCTGTCTTGGTATTGTAGACCCCTCAGTCCTCTAATAACCTGTCTTGGTATTGCAGACCCCTGAGTCCTCTAATAACCTGTCTTGGTATTGCAGACCCCTCAGTCCTCTAATAACCTGTCTTGGTATTGCCGACCCTCCAGTCCTCTAATAACCTGTCTTGGTATTGTAGACCCCTCAGTCCTCTAATAACCTGTCTTGGTATTGCAGACCCCTCAGTCCTCTAATAACCTGTCTTGGTATTGCAGACCCCTCAGTCTTCTAATAACCTGTCTTGGTATTGCAGACCCTCCAGTCTTCTAATAACCTGTCTTGGTATTGCAGACCCCTCAGTCCTCTAATAACCTGTCTTGGTATTGCAGACCCCTCGGTCCTCTAATAACCTGTCTTGGTATTGCAGACCCCTCGGTCCTCTAATAACCTGTCTTGGTATTGTAGACCCCTCGGTCCTCTAATAACCTGTCTTGGTATTGTAGACCCCCCGGTCCTCTAATAACCTGTCTTGGTATTGCAGACCCCTCGGTCCTCTAATAACCTGTCTTGGTATTGCAGACCCCTCAGTCCTCTAATAACCTGTCTTGGTATTGGAGACCCCTCAGTCCTCTAATAACCTGTCTTGGTATTGGAGACCCCTCAGTCCTCTAATAACCTGTCTTGGTATTGGAGACCCCTCAGTCCTCTAATAACCTGTCTTGGTATTGCAGACCCCTCAGTCCTCTAATAACCTGTCTTGGTATTGCAGACCCCCCAGTCCTCTAATAACCTGTCTTGGTATTGTAGACCCCTCAGTCCTCTAATAACCTGTCTTGGTATTGTAGACCCCCCAGTCCTCTAATAACCTGTCTTGGTATTGCAGACCCCTCAGTCCTCTAATAACCTGTCTTGGTATTGCAGACCCCTCAGTCCTCTAATAACCTGTCTTGGTATTGCAGACCTCTCAGTCCTCTAATAACCTGTCTTGGTATTGCAGACCCCTCGGTCCTCTAATAACCTGTCTTGGTATTGCAGACCCCTCAGTCCTCTAATAACCTGTCTTGGTATTGCAGACCCCCCAGTCCTCTAATAACCTGTCTTGGTATTGCAGACCCCTCAGTCCTCTAATAACCTGTCTTGGTATTGCAGACCCCTCGGTCCTCTAATAACCTGTCTTGGTATTGCAGACCCCTCAGTCCTCTAATAACCTGTCTTGGTATTGTAGACCCCTCAGTCCTCTAATAACCTGTCTTGGTATTGTAGACCCCCCAGTCCTCTAATAACCTGTCTTGGTATTGCAGACCCCTCAGTCCTCTAATAACCTGTCTTGGTATTGCAGACCCCTCAGTCCTCTAATAACCTGTCTTGGTATTGGAGACCCCTCAGTCCTCTAATAACCGGTCTTGGTATTGGAGAGCCCTCAGTCCTCTAATAACCTGTCTTGGTATTGGAGAGCCCTCAGTCCTCTAATAACCTGTCTTGGTATTGTAGACCCCTCAGTCCTCTAATAACCTGTCTTGGTATTGCAGACCCCCCCAGTCCTCTAATAACCTGTCTTGGTATTGCAGACCCCCCCAGTCCTCTAATAACCTGTCTTGGTATTGTAGACCCCTCAGTCCTCTAATAACCTGTCTTGGTATTGTAGACCCCTCAGTCCTCTAATAACCTGTCTTGGTATTGCAGACCCCCCCAGTCCTCTAATAACCTGTCTTGGTATTGCAGACCCCCCCAGTCCTCTAATAACCTGTCTTGGTATTGTAGACCCCTCAGTCCTCTAATAACCTGTCTTGGTATTGCAGACCCCTCAGTCCTCTAATAACCTGTCTTGGTATTGCCGTCCCCCCAGTCCTCCAATAACCTGTCTTGGTATTGCCGTCCCCCCAGTCCTCCAATAACCTGTCTTGGTATTGCAGACCCCCCAGTCCTCTAATAACCTGTCTTGGTATTGCCGTCCCCCCAGTCCTCTAATAACCTGTCTTGGTATTGTAGACCCCTCAGTCCTCTAATAACCTGTCTTGGTATTGTAGACCCTCCAGTCCTCTAATAACCTGTCTTGGTATTGCAGACCCCTCAGTCCTCTAATAACCTGTCTTGGTATTGTAGACCCCTCAGTCCTCTAATAACCTGTCTTGGTATTACAGACCCCCCAGTCCTCTAATAACCTGTCTTGGTATTGCCGTCCCCCCAGTCCTCCAATAACCTGTCTTGGTATTGCCGTCCCCCCAGTCCTCTAATAACCTGTCTTGGTATTGTAGACCCCTCAGTCCTCTAATAACTTGTCTTGGTATTGTAGACCCTCCAGTCCTCTAATAACCTGTCTTGGTATTGCAGACCCCTCAGTCCTCTAATAACCTGTCTTGGTATTGCAGACCCCCCAGTCCTCTAATAACCTGTCTTGGTATTGTAGACCCCTCAGTCCTCTAATAACCTGTCTTGGTATTGTAGACCCTCCAGTCCTCTAATAACCTGTCTTGGTATTGTAGACCCCTCAGTCCTCTAATAACCTGTCTTGGTATTGCAGACCCCCCAGTCCTCTAATAACCTGTCTTGGTATTGTAGACCCCTCAGTCCTCTAATAACCTGTCTTGGTATTGTAGACCCTCCAGTCCTCTAATAACCTGTCTTGGTATTGCAGACCCCTCAGTCCTCTAATAACCTGTCTTGGTATTGTAGACCCCTCAGTCCTCTAATAACCTGTCTTGGTATTACAGACCCCCCAGTCCTCTAATAACCTGTCTTGGTATTGCCGTCCCCCCAGTCCTCCAATAACCTGTCTTGGTATTGCCGTCCCCCCAGTCCTCTAATAACCTGTAGTATTAGGCTGTAGTGTAGATCTAGTGATAAGACTTGTAGGGTTGAGCAGTGGTATCTAGTGTTAGGGCTTGTGGGGGTTAGGCTGTAGTGTAAAGGTTTGGGCCTGCACCACCTTCTTCCCACAGCTGATAGGAGTAGAGCGGAGCCTCGGCCATTCAGTCCATACTAATATGCAGATAAAGGCTCGGGTACACATTATCTTATAAAGGATTCTTCCCTTTATTGATGAGTAACATGAGCCCCCGAATGTGCGAGCCGCCGTCCCTGGGACAACGTAGAAGATGCTCCAATATTATTGTTATCTTAACCCAAATTTTTGCTCTTAACATACGAGTTATACAACATTATATAATACCATAACACTATATCCTCTGATCGTAGACAATTAGCACATTATAGGGAATATTGTCTTTACAATCATGGCCTTGTACTTAGCCGTGTAATGTTGTGTAAAAAATGCAAAAAAAACCTGTTTTGTTTAAAAGTGTCACCAAAATCTAGCCTGAGCCCCCCGCACTCCAGAACAAAGAGGGCAATGGTTCTTTATGATCTAGATACCAGGGACACACTTCAGTCATGGGGCTGAGATGAGACGAAGATTTGCTCATCTCTCAACTTTACAAGTCTGGGGCTCGTGTTAGTTTACATGAAATCATCTGCCTGGCCCTCTCCAGACAGATGGAGAAGATGCCTGGCCCTCTTCCAGACAGATGGAGAAGATGCCTGGCCCTCTCCAGACAGATGGAGAAGATGCCTGGCCCTCTCCAGACAGATGGAGAAGATGACTGGCCCTCTCCAGACAGATGGAGAAGATGCCTGGCCATCTCCAGACAGATGGAGAAGATGCCTGGCCCTCTCCAGACAGACAGAGAAGATGCCTGGCCCTCTCCAGACAGACAGAGAAGATGCCTGGCCCTCTCCAGACAGATGGAGAAGATGACTGGCCCTCTCCAGACAGATGGAGAAGATGCCTGGCCATCTCCAGACAGACGGAGAAGATGCCTGGCCCTCTCCAGACAGATGGAGAAGATGCCTGGCCCTCTCCAGACAGATGGAGAAGATGCCTGGCCCTCTCCAGACAGATGGAGAAGATGCCTGGCCCTCTCCAGACAGATGGAGAAGATGCCTGGCCCTCTCCAGACAGATGGAGAAGATGCCTGGCCCTCTCCAGACAGATGGAGAAGATGCCTGGCCCTCTCCAGACAGATGGAGAAGATGCCTGGCCCTCTCCAGACAGATGGAGAAGATGCCTGGCCCTCTCCAGACAGATGGAGAAGATGACTGGCCCTCTCCAGACAGATGGAGAAGATGCCTGGCCCTCTCCAGACAGACAGAGAAGATGCCTGGCCCTCTCCAGACAGACAGAGAAGATGCCTGGCCCTCTCCAGACAGATGGAGAAGATGACTGGCCCTCTCCAGACAGATGGAGAAGATGCCTGGCCATCTCCAGACAGACGGAGAAGATGCCTGGCCATCTCCAGACAGATGGAGAAGATGCCTGGCCCTCTCCAGACAGATGGAGAAGATGCCTGGCCCTCTCCAGACAGATGGAGAAGATGCCTGGCCCTCTCCAGACAGATGGAGAAGATGCCTGGCCCTCTCCAGACAGATGGAGAAGATGCCTGGCCCTCTCCAGACAGATGGAGAAGATGACTGGCCCTCTCCAGACAGATGGAGAAGATGCCTGGCCATCTCCAGACAGATGGAGAAGATGCCTGGCCCTCTCCAGACAGACAGAGAAGATGCCTGGCCCTCTCCAGACAGACAGAGAAGATGCCTGGCCCTCTCCAGACAGATGGAGAAGATGACTGGCCCTCTCCAGACAGATGGAGAAGATGCCTGGCCATCTCCAGACAGACGGAGAAGATGCCTGGCCATCTCCAGACAGATGGAGAAGATGCCTGGCCCTCTCCAGACAGATGGAGAAGATGCCTGGCCCTCTCCAGACAGATGGAGAAGATGCCTGGCCCTCTCCAGACAGATGGAGAAGATGCCTGGCCCTCTCCAGACAGATGGAGAAGATGCCTGGCCCTCTCCAGACAGATGGAGAAGATGCCTGGCCATCTCCAGACAGACGGAGAAGATGCCTGGCCGTCTCCAGACAGATGGAGAAGATGCCTGGCCCTCTCCAGACAGACGAAGAAGATGCCTGGCCATCTCTCTCCAGACAGATGGAGAAGATGCCTGGCCCTCTCCAGACAGAGGGAGAAGATGCCTGGCCCTCTCCAGACAGACGGAGAAGATGCCTGGCCCTCTCCAGACAGATGGGGAAGATGCCTGGCCCTCTCCAGACAGACGGAGAAGATGCCTGGCCCTCTCCAGACAGATGGAGAAGATGCCTGGCTCTCTCCAGACAGACAGAGAAGATGCCTGGCCCTCTCCAGAGAGATGGAGAAGATGCCTGGCCCTCTCCAGACAGATGGAGAAGATGCCTGGCTCTCTCCAGACAGATGGGGAAGATGCCTGGCCCTCTCCACACAGATGGAGAAGATGCCTGGCTCTCTCTAGACAGACGGAGAAGATGCCTGGCCCTCTCCAGACAGATGGGGAAGATGCCTGGCCCTCTCCAGACAGACGGAGAAGATGCCTGGCCCTCTCCAGACAGATGGAGAAGATGCCTGGCCTCTCCAGACAGATGGAGAAGATGCCTGGCCCTCTCCAGACAGATGGAGAAGATGCCTGGCCCTCTCCAGACAGATGGAGAAGATGCTGGCCTCCAGAGATGGAAGATGCCTGCTCTCCAGACAGACGAGGGAAGATGCCTGGCCCTCTCCAGACAGATGGAGAAGATGCCTGGCCCTCTCCAGACAGATGGAGAAGATGCCTGGCCCTCTCCAGACAGATGGAGAAGATGCCTGGCCTCTCCAGACAGATGGAGAAGATGCCTGGCCCTCTCCAGACAGATGGAGAAGATGCCTGGCCTCTCTCCAGACAGATGGAGAAGATGCCTGGCCCTCTCCAGACAGATGGAGAAGATGCCTGGCCCTCTCCAGACAGATGGAGAAGATGCCTGGCCTCTCCAGACAGATGGAGAAGATGCCTGGCCCTCTCCAGACAGATGGAGAAGATGCCTGGCTCCTCTCTAGACAGACGGAGAAGATGCCTGGCCCTCTCCAGACAGATGGGGAAGATGCCTGGCCCTCTCCAGACAGACGGAGAAGATGCCTGGCCCTCTCCAGACAGATGGAGAAGATGCCTGGCTCCTCTCCAGACAGACAGAGAAGATGCCTGGCCCTCTCCAGACAGATGGAGAAGATGCCTGGCCCTCTCCAGACAGATGGAAGAAGATGCCTGGCTCTCTCCAGACAGATGGGGAAGATGCCTGGCCCTCTCCAACAGATGGAGAAGATGCCTGGCCTCTCCAGACAGATGGAGAAGATGCCTGGCCCTCTCCAGACAGATGGGAAGATGCCTGGCCCTCTCCAGACAGATGGAGAAGATGCCTGGCCCTCTCCAGACAGATGGAGAAGATGCCTGGCCCTCTCCAGACAGTGGAGAAGATGCCTGGCCCTCTCCAGACAGAGGAGAAGATGCCTGGCCCTCTCCAGACAGTTGGAGAAGATGCCTGGCCCTCTCCAGACAGATGGAGAAGATGCCTGGCCCTCTCCAGACAGTTGGAGAAGATGCCTGGCCCTCTCCAGACAGATGGAGAAGATGCCTGGCCTCTCTAGACAGAGGAGAAGATGCCTGGCCCTCTCCAGACAGATGGAGAAGATGCCTGGCCCTCTCCAGACAGACGGAGAAGATGCCTGGCCCTCTCCAGACAGATGGGGAAGATGCCTGGCCCTCTCCAGACAGATGGAGAAGATGCCTGGCCCTCTCCAGACAGTTGGAGAAGATGCCTGGCCCTCTCCAGACAGATGGAGAAGATGCCTGGCCCTCTCCAGACAGTTGGAGAAGATGCCTGGCCCTCTCCAGACAGATGGAGAAGATGCCTGGCCCTCTCCAGACAGTTGGAGAAGATGCCTGGCCCTCTCCAGACAGATGGAAAAGATGCCTGGCTCTCTCTAGACAGACGGAGAAGATGCCTGGCCCTCTCTAGACAGATGGGAAGATGCCTGGCCCTCTCCAGACAGACGGAGAAGATGCCTGGCCCTCTCCAGACAGATGGAGAAGATGCCTGGCTCTCTCCAGACAGACAGAGAAGATGCCTGGCCCTCTCCAGAGAGATGGAGAAGATGCCTGGCCCTCTCCAGACAGATGGAGAAGATGCCTGGCTCTCTCCAGACAGATGGGGAAGATGCCTGGCCCTCTCCACACAGATGGAGAAGATGCCTGGCTCTCTCTAGACAGACGGAGAAGATGCCTGGCCCTCTCCAGACAGATGGGGAAGATGCCTGGCCCTCTCCAGACAGACGGAGAAGATGCCTGGCCCTCTCCAGACAGATGGAGAAGATGCCTGGCCATCTCCAGACAGATGGAGAAGATGCCTGGCTCTCTCCAGACAGACGGAGAAGATGCCTGGCCCTCTCCAGACAGATGGAGAAGATGCCTGGCCATCTCCAGACAGATGGAGAAGATGCCTGGCTCTCTCCAGACAGACAGAGAAGATGCCTGGCCCTCTCCAGACAGATGGAGAAGATGCCTGGCCCTCTCCAGACAGATGGAGAAGATGCCTGGCCCTCTCCAGACAGATGGAGAAGATGCCTGGCCGTCTCCAGACAGATGGAGAAGATGCCTGGCCCTCTCCAGACAGATGGAGAAGATGCCTGGCCCTCTCCAGACAGATGGAGAAGATGCCTGGCCCTCTCCAGACAGATGGAGAAGATGCCTGGCCCTCTCCAGACAGATGGAGAAGATGCCTGGCCCTCTCCAGACAGATGGAGAAGGTACCTGTCCCTCACTAAACAGACCAAGAACAGGCCAAGACCATAAAACCTGTTGTTGAAGTCCATGATAAATTCTAAGACACCTTCTTATAACAGCAAGAACTAGTGGGTGCCACTCATGAATAACGGGGGGCCAGCCTATTTAACAGCAACTACTAGAGGCAAACCTTCCCAGCAACTAGTCTGGGGCGCCTTCCCCAATAACTACAGGCACCCACCCAACAACTAGAACTGCCCACCAACAACAATTAGGGGCACTTCTGCTAGCAACTAGGGGTTGGCTTCACCTAACAGCAACTAAGCGCCATCACCTGACAACGGCTATGGAACAAATTTCCTCAACAAATAGAGGGTCAGGCTCCTCAACATCAACAAACGGGGCAGCGACAATAACTAGGGGGCGCATCCCAGGTTGAGAAGTGTTGGGTAGAGTCTGCATTTATTTCCTGTCATTATCTTTATGGCGTTCTGATGTGTCCTGTTTATAGTCATGATGAAGGCTCCACTCCATGGTTAAAACACAGAATATGGGGTTTTACTGACAACTTATAATTATTGGAGTGTATTTTGCTTAATATTTGCCAGCTGATAGCCTATATCTCCTCTATTCCTTGTGATCCAGCCTACCTGCCAGCAGAGGTACTGTTTGCTATATTCAAGGAACATTGTCCCCTGCCCGGACCAATATCATATCTGTGACTTACACAACATCATCGGATGGACAATACACCTGTCACCACCATACCTGTCACCACCATATCTGTCACCTACCTGTCACCACCATATCTGTCACCTACCTGTCACCACCATATCTGTCACCTACCTGTCACCACCATATCTGTCACCACCATATCTATCACCTACGTGTCACCACCATATCTGTCACCTACCTGTCACCACCATATCTGTCACCTACCTGTCACCACTATATCTGTCACCTACCTGTCACCACCATATCTGTCACCTACCTGTCACCACCATATCTGTCACCTACCTGTCACCACCATATCTGTCCCCTACCTGTCACCGCCATATCTGTCACCTACCTGTCACCACCATATCTGTCCCCTACCTGTCACCGCCATATCTGTCACCTACCTGTCACCACCATATCTGTCACCTACCTGTCACCACCATATCTGTCCCCTACCTGTCACCACCATACCTGTCACCTACCTGTCACCACCATATCTGTCACCTACCTGTCACCACCATATCTGTCACCTACCTGTCACCACCATATCTGTCACCTACCTGTCACCACCATATCTATCCTGGCACATGTTATTACTCTATCTAGTGATCGTCCATTGTCAGACCCCTCGTGCTCCTCAGCAGCTTCCACATCATTGAGTCACCAATAAGAAACAGAGACCATGAATTATTCCTGACCTGTAACCCCCTGAACATCGGCCTCCGGTACCCTGGGGGTGTCTTCTCTGATATATGATCCTCAGTATAGGTCAGGGCTGGATCCAAGTGCAATGGTGACATTACAGGGAAAAAGAACCACTGAGTAAAGGCCAAGACCGGCACAGGAATGGCAGAATCACCGGGACTCCAACATCTACAGAAAGAGGGAAAAAGACTCACCAAGGGTTAATATAGAAAGCCAAGAGGTAGTCAGTCCACAGACAGGAGGGCAGAAGCGCCAGGAAGGCGAAGACGCTGCGACGCCTGCGAGGATGAGGAAGGCAGAAGAGCGGGTTAGAAAAAGGAAAGATCACAAAAATAAAATCAATACAGACAAAGTATTGCCCCCCCACCCCCCTATCCACCCCCGGGGGCTTCTCTTCCTCATCTACATCCATTGACATTAACATGGAGTAAAGTATGCTATGGGTTCAGCAGAGCAGTGGGGACCTTCCTGCTCCTCAGCACTCGGCCCCCTGATCTATTAGGTTATAGGATCTTCGTGGCTCCTTCCACTTCTCAGTAATGTCACTCACAGGTGAAGGGGGAAGAAAAGTCATGGGTGGTCTTTATACTCAGGTGACTTATATTACAGGATGCACTGGGATCAGGGAGATCTGCACCACCGGCCGCTCTGCCATGTTAGTAAAGGCAGATGGCATGAAGGGCTGAAGCAGGGGCGTAACGTACACGGTCACAGGGGTCACGGCTGCGGCCCGTGCTGGCCCCTGCACCCGTTGATCCCAGCGCCTGCTTCACATGGATGTGTGTCCCCGAGGACGCACATCCATGTCACTGCGGGCAGCACAAGCCGCTATAGGGCCCATGTGTCAGGGAGAGGAGGGGTGGGGAGCCTCCTGCTGCCACTCCTCCCCTTGCTTCCTCTTACCTGCGTTCTGAGGAGGAGGCGGTGACTGCCACCATGGAACGCATATAGCAGGCTGGTGCCGCCTCCTCCACACTAGGAGTAGGGGCACTTTCTGCTTTATGCATTCCTCGCTGGAACGCAGGCAGTCACTGCCTCCTCATCAGTCTTCTCTTTAGTTATTTCAAGGAGACCGGAGCAGCGAGGGAACGGGGAGAGGTGAGAACAGATTTTTTTTTTAAGAACTGAGTGCAGGGTGGCCATGGAACGTCCGCTCACCAAATCTTGGGGGGAGGAGGGGGAGTGTATTATACTATATGGAGGCTATATGAGGCTGCATATTAGCTGCACTATGTAGAGATATAAGGCTGCACTATATGGACTGCTGTGAGGCTGCATTACATTATATAGAGGGAAGTGAGACTGCATTATACTATATGGAGGATAATGGGGGTGCATTATAATAATTGGATGACTATTGGGAATACCTAATGAATGGGGAATTATGGGGGTACATTATAACACTTTTATATGGAGGAATATAGGGATGCATTATAATAATTGGAGGACAATGGTGGCGGGAGAAAGAGGACCTTATATACCATGATAAGGGCCGCATTTCAGGAGGAGGAGCATATATAGCAGAATGAGGGACATTAATACATAATGAAGGGGGAGAGGGGTCAATCCGTGAGTCTTAACAGAATGTTACATGGGGTCCATACATCTGACTGACGTGTGCGTGTGCATGAGGGGGGGGGGGGCCCAGGTCTAAACTTCGCACCGGGACCCACCAGACTTTGGTTACACCACTGGGCTGGAGGTTGTGTGAGATGGTAAATCCTTGTACAGAATATGATAAGGTCTAGTTATATGTAAAGATGTAGCCGTGTATGTGCATTTATACAAGGGGTGATGTTAGTGATGAATAGTCTAAGGATTGTAATACAAGGAGTGAAGACGAAAGGTCAAATCTGCCTGGAAACAGACGGTGGACAATAGGGAAGAGCTACATAGAGAGAAGAGAGGCGGCCATCATGGAGGAAGAAAGGGTGAGCGAGAGAAGGATCACCAACCGTGACAAAACACCCAGTATCCCAGAAGCCATCCCAGGAGCCCGGGAGTCAGGAGCATGTTCCAGGGGTGTTTGATGAAGGAAGAGAGAACTTATGGGTACAGGGTCACTGGTGCCAGAGGTTACACACCGGGGGTAATGGGGCCGGAGGTTATACACTGGGGACAATAGGGACGGAGGTTACACAAAGGGGAGGTTACACACCGTGGGCAAAGGTTACACACTGGAGCCACTGGGGCCGGAGGTTACACAAAGGGGAGGTTACACACCGGGGGCAAAGGTGACACACTGGGGACAAAGGTGACACACTGGAGCCACTGGGGCCGGAGGTTACACAAAGAGGAGGTTACACACCGGGGTAAAGGTTACACACTGGAGCCACTGGGGCCGGAGGATACACAAAGGGGAAGTTATACACCAGACACAATGGGGCTGGAGGTTACACACCAGGGATGGAGGTTACACAAAGGATAGGTTACACACTGGAGTCACTGGGGCCAGAGGTTACACAAAGAGGAGGTTACACAGCGGGGGCAAAGGTTACACACTGGAGTCACTGGGGCCGGAGGTTACACAAAGGGGAAGTTACACACCGGAGACAATGGGGCTGGAGGTTACACACCAGGGACGGAGGTTACACAAAGAGGAGGTTACACATTGGGGGCAAAGGGCCGGAGGTTAGTCACCGTGGTCACTGGTGCCGAAGGTTACACAAAGGGGAGGTAAAACACACTGGGGCAATGGGGCCGGAGGTTACACAAAGGGGGCAACAGAGATGGAGGTTATATACTGGCACATTATATGGGGACACCTGTGTTATACCACATCACCCGCATACAATTATCCGACGCATTTCTGGGCTGAGTTAATGCTGAATGTGCCTGTGAGCTCATATTAATCAGATCATGAATGTGCTAATTACAGGACTGTGATATTATAGTGGAGTTTTCTGTTCAGTTCATCGTTTCACTGATTGTGTAGCTATAATTTGCCTTTGTGTACATACATAAGGATTTGTACAGCAGCAGCGTTATAGGATCTTATTGTACAGACTCATGTGAATCGTCCGCTATGAAATGGGAAAATAACGCAATAAACGTATCCGCATTATTATCAGTGTCCTGTAGAAGAGGAAGAAAACCGAACCAATACGACGGCTGTCATTGTGCACTCACCAGTTGTACGGAAGTTTCCCATCTCTCTCCAAAGTGGCAAAATTGATGAAGGTTCCAGCGCCACATTCCCTAGATAAAATATAATACACTGAATACAGCGCTGGATACACTGAGAGATACACCGAACAATACAGCAAATAATACACTGAATACAGCGCTGGATACACTGAGATACACCGAACAATACAGCATATAATACACTGAATACAGCGCTGGATACACTGAGAGATACACCGAACAATACAGCATATAATACACTGAATACAGCGCTGGATACACTGAGAGATACACCGAACAATACAGCAAATAATACACTGAATACAGCGCTGGATACACTGAGAGATACACCGAACAATACAGCATATAATACACTGAATACAGCGCTGGATACACAGAGAGATACACCGAACAATACAGCGCTGGATACACTGAGAGATACACCGAACAATACAGCATATAATACACTGAATACAGCGCTGGATACACAGAGATACACCGAACAATACAGGAAATAATACACTGAATACAGCGCTGTATACACTGAGAGATACACCGAACAATACAGCAAATAATACACTGAATACAGCACTGGATACACTGAGAGATACACCGAACAATACAGCAAATAATACACTGAATACAGCACTGGATACACTGAGAGATACACCGAACAATACAGCATATAATACACTGAATACAGCGCTGGATACACTGAGAGATACACCGAACAATACAGCATATAATACACTGAATACAGCGCTGGATACACTGAGAGATACACCGAACAATACAGCATATAATACACTGAATACAGCGCTGGATACACAGAGAGATACACCGAACAATACAGCGCTGGATACACTGAGAGATACACCGAACAATACAGCATATAATACACTGAATACAGCGCTGGATACACAGAGATACACCGAACAATACAGGAAATAATACACTGAATACAGCGCTGTATACACTGAGAGATACACCGAACAATACAGCAAATAATACACTGAATACAGCACTGGATACACTGAGAGATACACCGAACAATACAGCAAATAATACACTGAATACAGCACTGGATACACTGAGAGATACACCGAACAATACAGCATATAATACACTGAATACAGCGCTGGATACACTGAGAGATACACCGAACAATACAGGAAATAATACACTGAATACAGCATGGGAGATACACCGAACAATACAGCATATAATACACTG
Source organism: Allobates femoralis (assembly GCA_033576535.1). Classification (NCBI taxonomy): domain Eukaryota; kingdom Metazoa; phylum Chordata; class Amphibia; order Anura; family Aromobatidae; genus Allobates; species Allobates femoralis. The sequence goes on from JARQOC010000004.1 coordinate 625,220,259, forward strand.
AATACAGCGCTGGATACACTGAGAGATACACCGAACAATACAGCATATAATACACTGAATACAGCGCTGGATACACTGAGAGATACACCGAACAATACAGCATATAATACACTGATGGTACCTTTACACGCCGCGACGGCAGGCTGGATACATCCCGCTACTTCACGTGCACGAGCACGCTCAAACAGCTACAAACGGTCAACGCATCTCCTTTACACGCCGCGACAAGGTGCGCTACGCCACGCTACATCTGTAGCTAGCTACATCGCCGGGTGTGTCAAGTAGCCAGCTGTAGCTTAGCGTACCACGTTTACACAGCGCTACAATAAGCTACTATGGGCGGACCTGGTACAGCAGGGACAGCACATAGGTGTGCCACAATCTTGGATTACGAGCCGTCCGTACGATGATAGGACAGCGCAATATCAGCATGATTGGCCAGGCATCGCAGGAGGCTGAGACATCCAGCACGCTCGAGCGATTGTGTGTTGTGACTGGTCAGCTCCTTAAATATGCCGCCCTAGGCAGCGACTACCAATTGTCATGCAGGAGCTTCCTCCAATGATCGGTGATGGGGCGCGGTATCCCGGAGCCTGGGTCACGCTTAGCTACATTGCAGCTACAGCCCCGGGTGTCCAGAGTTCCCTTCTGTTGCCTCTTTACACGCCGATACAGCTCGCTACCATCGGCGATGTAGCCATCAGTTTTCGAGCAGAGCCCATAAACAGATGTATCTGTCGCCGGCTGTAGCGTCGCGTCTTCAGACGCCGCTACGACGGGCTACATTGACGCTACAAGCTACATTTGTAGCCTGTAGCGCGATGTATCCAGCCTGCCGTCGCGGCGTGTAAAGGTACCATGAGAGATACACCGAACAATACAACATATAATACACTGTGAGATACACCGAACAATACAGCATATAATACACTGAATACAGCGCTGGATACACTGAGAGATACACCGAACAATACAGCATATAATACACTGAATACAGCGCTGAATACACTGATGGTACCTTTACACGCCGCCACAACAGGATGGATACCAACGGCAACTTCACGTGCACGAGCACAGCCGAACGGTTACCAACGGGAACCGCACCCTCTTTACACGCCGCCACAAGGTGCGCTACGCCACGCTACATCTACAGCTAGCTACATCGCCGGGTGTCGCAAGTAGCCATCTGTAGCTCAATTACACACCGCTATAACCAGCTACTATGGGCGTACCTGGTGCAGCAGGGACAGCACATAGGCGTGCCACAATTGAGAGTACGAGCCGTCCGTACGCTGATAGGACAAAGCAATAACATCCTGATTGGCCAGGCATCGCAGGAGGCTGAGTAATACAGCACGCTCGAGCGATTGTGTAGTGTGACTCGTCAGCTCCTTAAATATGCCTCCCTATGCAGCGACTACCAATCGTCATGCAGCAGCTTCCACCAATGATCGCACATGGGGCGTGGTAACACGGAGCCAGGGTCACGCCTTAGCTACATTGCAGCTACATCGCAGGGTGTCCGGAGTTCCCTTCCGTAACGTCTTTACACGCCGATACAGCTCGCTACAATCGGCGATGTAGCCATATGTTTATGGGCAGTGCACGGATACAGAGGTATCTGTAGCCGGCTGTGTCGTCCCGTCTTCACACGCCGCTACTACGGGCGATATTGGCGCTACAAGCTACATTTGTAGCCTGTAGCGGGTTGTATCCATCCTGTTGTGGCGGCGTGTAAAGGTACCATGAGAGATACACCGAACAATACAGCAAATAATACACTGAATACAGCGCTGAATACACTGAGAGATACACCAAACAATACAGCATATAATACACTGAATACAGCACTGGATACACTGAGAGATACACCGAACAATACAGCAAATAATACACTGAATACAGCGCTGGATACACTGAGAGATACACCGAACAATACAGCAAATAATACACTGAATACAGCGCTGGATACACTGAGAGATACACCGAACAATACAGCAAATAATACACTGAATACAGCACTGGATACACTGAGAGATACACCGAACAATACAGCAAATAATACACTGAATACAGCACTGGATACACTGAGAGATACACCGAACAATACAGCAAATAATACACTGAATACAGCGCTGAATACACTGAGAGATACACCGAACAATACAGCAAATAATACACTGAATACAGCGCTGAATACACTGAGAGATACACCGAACAATACAGCATATAATACACTGAATACAGCGCTGAATACACTGAGAGATACACCGAACAATACAGCAAATAATACACTGAATACAGCGCTGAATACACTGAGAGATACACCGAACAATACAGCATATAATACACTGAATACAGCGCTGAATACACTGAGAGATACACCGAACAATACAGCATATAATACACTGAATACAGCGCTGGATACACTGAGAGATACACCGAACAATACAGCATATAATACACTGAATACACGCTGAATACACTGAGAGATACACCGAACAATACAGCATATAATACACTGAATACAGCGCTGGATACACTGAGAGATACACCGAACAATACAGCAATAATACACTGAATACAGCACTGGATACACTGAGAGATACACCGAACAATACAGCAATAATACACTGAATACAGCGCTGATACACTGAGAGATACACCGAACAACACAGCATATAATACACTGAATACAGCAGCTGATACACTGTAGAGATACACCGAACAATACAGCAAATAATACACTGAATACAGCGCTGAATACACTGAGAGATACACCGAACAATACAGCAAATAAATACACTGAATACAGCGCTGGATACACTGTGAGATACACCGAACAATACAGCAATAATACACTGAATACAGCCTGGAATACACTGAGAGATACACCGAATAATACAGCAAATAATACACTGAATACAGCGCTGGATACACTGAGAGATACACCAAACAATACAGCATATATACACGAAACAGAGATACACGAAATACACCGACAATCAGCAAATAATACACTGAATACAGCACTGGATACACTGAGAGATACACCGAACAATACAGCAAATAATACACTGAATACAGCACTGGATACACTGAGAGATACACCGAACAATACAGCAAATAATACACTGAATACAGCACTGGATACACTGAGAGATACACCGAACAATACAGCAAATAATACACTGAATACAGCACTGGATACACTGAAGATACACCGAACAATACAGCAAATAATACACTGAATACAGCGCTGGATACACTGAGATACACCGAACAATACAGCATATAATACACTGAATACAGCGCTGGATACAGAAGATACACCGAACAATACAGCAAATAATACACTGAATACAGCGCTGGATACACTGAGAGATACACCGAACAATACAGCAAATAATAACACTGAATACAGCGCTGGATACACTGAGAGATACACCAAACAATACAGCATATAATACACTGAATACAGCACTGGATACACTGAGAGATACACCGAACAATACAGCAAATAATACACTGAATACAGCACTGGATACACTGAGAGATACACCGAACAATACAGCAAATAATACACTGAATACAGCACTGGATACACTGAGAGATACACCGAACAATACAGCAATAATACACTGAATACAGCGCTGGATACACTGAGAGATACACCGAACAATACAGCAAATAATACACTGAATACAGCGCTGGATACACTGAGAGATACACCGAACAATACAGCAATAATACACTGAATACAGCGCTGGATACACTGAGAGATACACCGAACAAATACAGCAAATAATACACTGAATACAGCGCTGATACACTGAGAGATACACCGAACAATACAGCAAATAATACACGAATACAGCCGTATACACTGAGAGATACACCGAACAATACAGCAAATAATACACGATACAGCCTGATACACTGAGAGATACACCGAACAATACAGCAAATAATACACTGAATACAGCACTGGATACACTGAGAGATACACCGAACAATACACAAATAATACACTGAATACAGCACTGGATACACTGAGAGATACACCGAACAATACAGCAAATAATACACTGAATACAGCGCTGGATACACTGAGAGATACACCGAACAATACAGCATATAATACACTGAATACAGCGCTGGATACACTGAGAGATACACCGAACAATACAGCATATAATACACTGAATACAGTGCTGGATACACTGAGAGATACACCGAACAATACAGCATATAATACACTGAATACAGCCTGGATACACTGAGAGATACACCGAATAATACAGCATATAATACACTGAATACAGCGCTGAATACACTGAGAGATACACCGAACAATACAGCATAATTAATACACTGAATACAGCGCTGGATACACTGAGAGATACCACGAACAAATACAGCATATAATACACTGAATACAGCGCTGGATACACTGAGAGATACACCGAACAATACACAAATAATACACTGAATACAGCGCTGGATACACTGAGAGATACACCGAACAATACAGCAAATAATACACAGAATACAGCGCTGGATACACTGCGAGATACACCGAATAATACAGCAAATAATACACTGAATACAGCACTGGATACACAGAGATACACCGAACAATACAGCAAATAATACACTGAATACAGCGCTGGATACACTGAGAGATACACCGAACAATACAGCATATAATACACTGAATACAGCGCTGGATACACTGAGAGATACACCGAACAATACACAAATAATATACTGAGTACAGCGCTGGATACACTGAGAGATACACCGAACAATACAGCATATAATACACTGAATACAGCGCTGGATACACTGAGAGATACACCGAACAATACAGCAAATAAAACACTGAATACAGCACTGGATACACAGAGAGATACACCGAACAACACAGCATATAATACACTGAATACAGCGCTAGATATACTGAGAGATACACCGAACAATACAGCAAATAATACACTGAATACAGCGCTGGATACACTGAGAGATACACCGAACAATACAGCAAATAATACACTGAATACAGCGCTGGATACACTGAGAGATACACCGAACAATACAGCATATAATACACTGAATACAGCACTGGATACACTGAGAGATACACCGAACAATACAGCAAATAATACACTGAATACAGCGCTGGATACACTGAGAGATACACCGAACAATACAGCATATAATACACTGAATACAGCGCTGGATATACAGAGATACACCGAACAATACAGCAAATAATACACTGAATACAGCGCTGGATACACTGAGAGATACACCGAACAATACAGCAAATATTATGCTGGTACAGAGGCCTGCACTGATGGGGTAGGGGTCTACAAAGCTGGCCCTGCACTGTGGGGGTAGGGATTTGTGATGGTGGCACAGAGGCCTGCGCTGATTAAGTAGGTTGGGGTGCACAATGCTGGCACAAAGGCCTGCACTGATGGGGTAGGGGTCCACAGTGCTGGCAAAGAGGCCAGCTCGGATGGGGTAGGAGTCCACAATGCTGGCACAGAGGCCTGCACTGATGGGGTAGGGGTCCACAAAGCTGGCACACAGGCCGGCGCTGATGGGTAGGAGTCCACAATGCTGGCACAGAGGCTTGCACTGATGGGGTAGGGGTCCACAATGCTGGCACAGAGGCTTGCACTGATGGGGTAGGGGTCCACGATGTTGGCAGAGACGCTTGAGCTAACGGGGCAGGGGTCCACGATGCTGGAACAGAGGTCTGCACTGATTGGGTAGGGGTCCACAGTGCTGGCACAGAGGCCTGCGTTGATGGGGTAGGGGGTCCACAATGCTGGCACAGAGTCCTGCACTGATGGTATAGGGGTCCACAATGCTGGCACAGAGGCTTGCACTGATGGGGTAGGAGTCCACAATGCTGGCACAGAGGCCTGCACTGATGGGGTAGGGGTCCACAATGCTGGCACAGAGGCCTGCACTGATGGGGTAGGGGTCCAGAATGCTGGCACAGAGGCCTGCACTGATGGGGTAGGAGTCCACAATGCTGGCACAGAGGCCTGCACTGATGGGGTAGGGGTCCACAATGCTGGTACAGAGGCCTTTACTGATGGGGTAGGGGTCCACAATGCTGGCACAGAGGCTTGCACTGATGGGGTAGGGGGTCCACGATGTTGGCAGAGACGCTTGAGCTAACGGGCAGGGGTCCATGATGCTGAAACAGAGGTCTGCACTGACAGGATAGGGGTCCACAGTGCTGGCACAGAGGCCTGCGCTGATTGGGTAGGGGTCCACAGTGCTGGCACAGAGGCCTGCGCTGATTGGGTAGGGGTCCACAGTGCTGGCACAGAGGCCTGCGCTGATTGGGTAGGGGTCCACAATGCTGGCACAGAGGCCTGCGCTGATTGAGTAGGGGTACACAGTGCTGGCACAGAGGCCTGCGCTGATTGGGTAGGGGTCCACAATGCTGGCACAGAGGCCTGCGCTGATTGGGTAGGGGTACACAGTGCTGGCACAGAGGCCTGCGCTGATTGGGTAGGGGTCCACAGTGCTGGCACGGAGGCCTGCGCTGATTGGGTAGGGGTCCACAATGCTGGCACAGAGGCCTGCACTGATTGGGTAGAGGTACACAGTGCTGGCACAGAGGCCTGCGCTGATTGGGTAGGGGTACACAGTGCTGGCACAGAGGCCTGCGCTGATTGGGTAGGGGTACACAGTGCTGGCACAGAGGCCTGCGCTGATTGGGTAGGGGTCCACAGTGCTGGCACAGAGGCCTGCGCTGATTGGGTAGGGGTCCACAATGCTGGCACAGAGGCCTGCACTGATTGGCTAGGGGTCCACAGTGCTGGCACAGAGGCCTGCGCTGATTGGGTAGGGGTCCACAATGCTGGCACAGAGGCCTGCACTGATGGTGTAGGGGTACACAGTGCTGGCACAGAGGTCTGCACTGACAGGGTAAAGGTCCACGTTGTTGGCACAGACGATCGCGCTGATGGGGGAGACCCAATGATTTCATGTATCACTCATAGAATTACCTCGACATCTGGAGATGTTTCCTGCGCAACACAATTAGCGTAATCAGCAAAAGACCGATCAGCAAAATGCTCAGAATGGCCAAGAGCGAGATCACCACAACATTGGGATTCACCTCAGCAACTGGAAGAAAGAAGAGAAAGTGTCGACAATTACTCCAGAAACGAGAACAGCTGCACAAAGCAACCAGGACTGTCCCCTGCCGATGTCAAATATTATATCCTGCTGGATAGAAACTGGTCAACATGTAGACGACCTACAGTCATCATGGGAGTCTCAGAGGCAAATGAGCTACATATGTGTCTCTGTATAACAGGGAGCTCCCCTAGTGGTGCTGCAGACAGGATCTTATCATGTATCTCTGTATACAGGGAGCTCCCCCTAGTGGTGACTGCAGACAGGATCTTATCATGTATCTCTGTATACAGGGAGCTCCCCCTAGTGGTGGCTGCAGACAGAATCTTATCATGTATCTCTGTATACAGGGAGCTCCCCCTAGTGGTGGCTGCAGACAGGATCTTATCATGTATCTCTGTATACAGGGAGCTCCCCCTAGTGGTGACTGCAGACAGGATCTTATCATGTATCTCTGTATACAGGGAGCTCCTCCTAGTGGTGGCTGCAGACAGGATCTTATCATGTATCTCTGTATACAGGGAGCTCCCCCTAGTGGTGACTGCAGACAGTATCTTATCATGTATCTCTGTATAACAGGGAGCTCCCCCTAGTGGTGACTGCAGACAGGATCTTATCATGTATCTCTGTATACAGGGAGCTCCCCCTAGTGGTGACTACAGGGTCTTATCATGTGTCTCTGTATACAGGGAGCTCCCCCTAGTGGTGACTGCAGACAGGATCTTATCATGTATCTCTGTATACAGGGAGCTCCCCCTAGTGGTGACTGCAGACAGAATGTTATCATGTATCTCTGTATACAGGGAGCTCCCCCTAGTGGTGACTGCAGACAGGATCTTATCTTGTATCTCTCTATACAGGGAGCTCCCCCTAGTGGTGGCTGCAGACAGGATCTGATCATCTATCTCTGTATACAGGGAGCTCCCCCTAGTGGTGGCTGCAGACAGAATCTTATCATGTATCTCTGTATACAGGGAGCTCCCCCTAGTGGTGACTGCAGACAGGATCTTGTCATGTATCTCTGTATACAGGGAGTTCCCCCTAGTGGTGACTGCAGACAGGATCTTATCATGTATTTCTGTATACAGGGAGCTCCCCCTAGTGGTGACTGCAGACAGGATCTTATCATGCGTCTCAGTATACAGGGAGCTCCCCCTAGTGGTGACTGCAGACAGAATCTTATCATGTATCTCTGTATACAGGGAGCTCCCCCTAGTGGTGACTGCAGACAGGATCTTATCATGTATCTTCGTATACAGCGAGCTCCCCCTAGTGGTGACTGCAGAAAGGATCTTATCATGTATCTCTGTATACAGCGAGCTCCCCCTAGTGGTGACTCCAGGGAAAAAAACTATTTTCATTAATTCTATGCTTTTGCAGGGGATTTTGAGCTTTGTTCGAATTTTTGAGAACTATCTGCTACATAGATATTTAATCAATGCATAATGCTGATGCTAAGTGCTGGTAGAGTGCAATTCTCTCCTGCATCCCTCTAATAAGGATAATTTTCATTATTAGTGAAAGCCAACGCTTAGTGATAAAGCTGATTTCTGAATCCTGCAGGCATAAGGCCCTGTTACACGTAGCGACAGGTTTTGTGATGTTGCAGGGACCTCGCCAGCGATATCCGTGCGTGTGACACGTAGCAGCGAGCGCCCCCTCCCCCCCCAGCTGTGAGATTGCTGATGATTACGGATTGGCCTGGACTTGTCACACTGGTTGTAGGGAGACACCCAGCGCTAGACGACAACAGGGGAGGGAAAAGGAGTCCCTGATGCTAAGGGCAAAAAGGGGGGTTGGTGACCCCTAGAACAACTAGCGCCGACACCTGGCTCCCCTAATGTCCCTATACAGTTTCTGCAACTGTTGCCGCCAGGACACCTATTCCCTGACTGTCCCTGGACTACCACTACACAGGGCTCAGAGCGGGTGATCACTAGTCAGCCCGGCTAGCAACTAGAAAACACACAAGGAAAACATACACTAATGGCCACTTTACACACACCAACTTATCTGTCCAACTTCTGACCAACTCTCTGGTTGCAGTGAAATCATGGACACATTGCTCCATTTTGTGACTGTGTACAATGGAGCAATGTGTCCATGATTTCACTGCAACCAGCAAGTTGGTCAGAAGTTGGACAGATAAGTTGGTGTGTGTAAAGTGGCCATTAGCATTAGCAGATCCAAGCAGCAAATCAGCAGGCTCCAGGAAACACTGCTTTGATCCAAGAATCAATCAGGAACACCTGAGGCTATCACCAGCAGGGCATCCTGGGAGTCAAGGGAAATATATAGGCAGCTCCAAGGTAAGGAATCAGCTGGGTCCTAGTGACCTCCAGTTTTAACTAAAAGGGAAATGCCTCAAAGCGGCAGAGACATTTTTTCTTTAGGATGTGGACTGTTTGGCCAAACACTGGGACCTTCTGTGAGTGACCTCTACAGTCTCATCCGTGCCTCCTCACACACCTTTGACAGTACCCCCCCCCCCTTCTGTGAGTGGTCTCTGGACCAGGCTTGTCAGGATGGGAGAGGTGAAATACACGGACCAGCCTGGTGGCATTCACCTCTTACGCTGGCACCCACATCCTCCTCTCAGGACCGTAACCCCTCCAGTGCACTAAATACTGAAGGGAACGGCGCAACATGCGGGAATCCAGAACCTTAGAAATCTGAAATTCCAAATTCTCATCCACACAGATCGGTTCTGGCTGCAAAGGAGACGGCTCAGATGAAGGCACATACGGTGTGAGAAGAGATCTATGAAACACATTGTGAATCCTGAGTGCTCGGGGCAACACAAGACGAAAAGCTACAGGGTTAATGACAGCGGTTATCTTATAAGGATCAATAAACCTAGGTCCCAGCCTCCATGAAGACACCTTCAGCTTAATATTCCTGGTAGACAACCACACAGTCATTCACACACAGGTCCGGACCTGGGAGACTTCTTGTCAGCCATATGTTTGTATCTGTCACCCAAGAGTCTCGAGTTACTCTGCACCCCGGGCACCCCCCGCCATACAGAGGAGAGAGAAGAGGTGAATCGGTCCTCAGGAACTCCTGAAGAACCTTCACCACTAAATGTACCAAACTGAGGGTAAAGCCCATATGCACCAAAAAAGGTGACTGCCGGTGGACTCCTGGTGACCATTATTTATGGCAAATTCAGCTAATGGTAGATAAGAAGCCCGATCCTCCTGGTTTTCGGAGACAAAACACCTAAGTTAAGTCTCCAAATTTTGATGTGTGGCTCAGTCTGTCCATTAGACTGAGAATGGAGAGCAGAAGAATAGGAAAACTTCACCCCTAATCAAGTACAAAAGGCTTCCAAAACTTGGAAACACACTGTGTACCACGATCTGAGACCACATCGGAGGGAACCCCATGAAGTCTCACGATGTCACTGACAAACACTTGTGCCAGTGTCTTGGCATTAGGAAGTGCTGGTAGTGCCACAAAGTGTACCATGTTACTGAACCTATCAACCACTACCAAAACCACCGTCTTGCCTGCAGACACAGGGAGATCCGTGATAAAATCCATAGACGGATGTGTCCATGGTCTATCAGGAATGGACAATGGCATGAGAGATCCAGACGGACGGGTATGCGGAAGCTTAGCGCCTGCGCAAACACTACAAGCAGACACAAAGTTAGTTACATCTTTCTGCAACCCCGGCCACCAAAAACGACAAGACAAAAGATACAAGGTGGCCCTACTACCCGGATGACCCGCCAGTACTGAGTCATGATGTTCCTTGAGGTGCAAATCAGGCGGTACAAAGAGTCTCCCCAAAGGGCAGGAGACAGTAGTGCCCCCCTGAGCCTCCAACACCTCCCCCTCAAAATCCGGGTGAAGAGCCGAAACAGCCACCCCCTCCTGTAAAATGGGAACGGGACTCTCGTGATTACTACCACCCGGGATAACGCATCTGCCTTCACATTCTCAACCCCCGGACGGTTGGTGACGGTGAAATGAAATCTTGTTAAAAACAAGGACCATCTGGCCTGCCTGGGGTGGTGGATTCAAGGTAAGATAAGTTCTTATGGTCAGTGATAACAGTGATGGACGCCCCCTCCAACCAGTGACGCCATTTCTCAAAAGCCAACTTAATATCTAAAAGTTCTCTATTACCGACATTATAATTTCTTTCGGACGACGATAATTTTTTGTAGAAAAAGGCGCATGGCAACCATTTACCGGGAGACGGCCCTTGTGACAACACCGCCCCCACCCCCACCTCGGACGCATCCAACTCAACAATAAAGGGCTGAGAAAGATCGGGTTTACAGAGGATAGGCGCGGTAGCAAAGCATCTCTTCAGGGAGGAGAAAGTCTGCCGAGCGGAGTCTGACCACTTAGAAACATCGACCCCTTCTTAGTCATGTCCGTGAGGGGTTTCACAATTACACAATAATTATTAATACATTTATGGTAGAAATTGGTAAACCCCAAAAAACATTGCAATGCCCTGAGGTTTTCTGGATGATCCCAGTCAAGCACCGCCCGGACCTTCTCTAGATCCATCCGAAAACCAGAAGGTGACAACAGGTACTCCAGAAATTGGACCTCCTGAACGGTGAAAACACATTTCTCCAGTTTAGCATACAGTTTGTTATTAAAATCTGTAGCACCTGTAACATGAGACTGAGGTGTCGCCATATCGGGAGAGTAGATCAAAATATCATCCAGGTAAACTACCACAAACCTACCCACCAAATGATGGAAAATATCATGCACAAAGTGTTGGAAAACTGCAGGGGCATTCGTCAGACCGAAGGGCATCACGAGACTCTCACAATGTCCCTCAGGGGTATTAAAAGCGGTCTAACATTCATCCCCCTCTCTGATTCTAATCAGGTTGTCGGCCCCCCTCAAATCCAACTTGGAGAACCATTTAGCTCCCACAATTTGACTGAACAAATCAGGAATCAGAGGGAGGATATGGATCACATAAATCCTAGAAATGTAAATAAGGACGAAGGCCCCCATCTTTCCCTGCCGCGACTGGCGAAGATGAGGGTCTGATATGTCCTTCACACTCTCGGCAATGAAATCCTCCATGGCTTGTCTCTCAGGACCAGATATATTATACAGCCTAGATCTGGGCAGTTTAGCTCCAGAAACGAGGTTAATAGGACATTGGTATGCATGGTGAGGAGGCAAATCCTGACAACCCTTCTCTGAGAACACGTCCCCATACTCTGATAGATATGCCGGCAATGGCTCTGCAGAGACTGCAGCAAAAGATGTATTCAAGCAATCCTCCACACAGAAATCACTCAATGTCTCTGGACTGCCAATCCACCACGGGGTTAACCAACCATGGCAGGCCCAGAACAATGTGTCCATGATTTCACTGCAACCAGAGATCTGTTCAGAAGTTGGTCACAGAAGTTGGTGTGTGTAAAGCGGCCCTAAGACTTCCCTGAGCAAGTGGTGCTGAGTCAATGGCATAGATATGAATGGGGTTTAGACAACAAACTGCAGGTAAGACCATGAGTCGTTACAAAATGAGCATCCACCATGCAGACCCCCGCTCCACTATCCACTAAAACAGAAAGGTTTCCAGTTTTGCCCTCTAGCGCCACCTCAGCTCTCAGGAGAAATTGGGAATTACACGTGGAATGTACACACACCTCCTGCTCATTTACCTCCACACCAGACGAGTCCCAAGTATGCCACTCCGTTTAGGAACAGAGGGACAAGCTCCAATAAAATGGCTCCTTTTACCGCAGGAAAAACAGACCCCTCTTTTTTTTCCTTGGTAAATGCCACAAGAAACTTTAGAGGCGATCGCTCCTCCTAGTGGCATGGGGTCATCCACTCTCGGGAGAAACAACTCACCCTCTGACTGCCCACCTGGCAATAGAGTACTACCTCCAGAATGGGTCTCAGGAGAAAGAGGTTTACCCCTTCTATCCTGTAGGCGTCTATCCATACGTATAGCCAAAGACATGGCCGCCTCCAGAGACTCCGGGGTCTCATAAACCCCAGAGCGTCCTCCAACCTATCCGAGAGCCCCTGGCAAGAACGACTTCTGAGGGCCGGATCGTTCCACTTAGTGTCCGCAGCCACCTACGAAACTCCGAACAGTAAGTCCCTGCTGACCGATTCCCCTGGTGGAGGAGACACAATGTGGATTGTCCCCTGGTGGAGGAGACACAATGTGGATTGTCCCCTGGTGGAGGAGACACAATGTGGATTCGGCCAAAGAGACTCGGTCAGGATCATCATAGATGAGTCCAACAGCATCAATAGACTGGAGACAATCAGAGTCATGTGACAACGAGAGTCCAGAATTGGGGATCCCCCTGCAACAGCGACACCATAATACCCACCCGCTGCTGCTCATCTCCAGAGGAACAGGGCCGGAGCCTGAAGTATAGTTACAGGCTGCTGTAAATACAGCAAATGTGTCTGTGCCTCCTGCAAACCTGTCCAGGAGAGCAATCTTAGGTTCAGGTCTGACCTGACCACCCGCTGGATCCACCACAACAGTCTGCAGCTGCTGAACCTGCAAAGACGACCGGATGTCTGCTGGAGCTGCTGGGCCAGAGCAGAGACAGGATCCAGAGTCACAGTCTGGAGCTGCTGGGCCAAAGAAGAGACAGGATCCAGAGTCAGAGTCTGGAGTTGCTGGGCAAAAGAAGAGACAGGATCCAGAGTCAGAGTCTGGAGCTGCTGGGCCAAAGCAGAGACAGGATCCAAAGTCAGAGTCTGGAGCTGCTGGCCAGAGCAGACAGGATCCAGAGCAGAGTCTGAGCTGCTGGCCAACAAACAGGATCCAGAGTCAGAGTCTGGAGTGCTGGCAAGAAGACAGATCCAGGTCAGAGTCTGGAGTTGCTGGGCAAAAGAAGAGACAGGATCCAGAGTCAGAGTCTGGAGCTGCTGGGCCAAAGCAGAGACAGGATCCAAAGTCAGAGTCTGGAGCTGCTGGGCCAGAGCAGAGACAAGATCCATGAATACAAAAGGAAGAAATAAAGAAAAAAATCAGTTTCACCCTTTCCATTTAATTAAGGCTGGTGATAATGTCACACTGGTTGTAGGGAGACACCCAGCGCTGGATGACAACAGAGGAGGGGAAAGGAGTCCCTGACGCTAAGGGCAAAAAGGGGGGATGATGACCCCTAGAACAACTAGCGCTGACACCTGGCTCCCCTAATGTCCCTATACAGTTTCCGCAACTGTCGCCGCCAAGAAACCTATTCCCTGACTGTCCCTGGACTGCCACTACACAGGGATCAGAGCGGGTGATCACTAGTCAGCTCGGTTAGCAACTAGACAGACACACAAGGGAAACATACAAAGAGATGCTTAGCTTAACCTGATCCAAGCAGCAAACCAACAGACTCCAGGAAACAATCAGGAACACCTGAGGCTATCACCAGCAGGGCATCCTCGGAGTCAAGGGAAATATATAGGCAGCTCCAAGGTAAGGAATCAGCTGGGTCCTAGTGACCTCCAGCTTTCACTAAAAGGGAAACGCCTCTTAAAGTGACAGAGACATTTTTCGTTAGGATGTGGACTGTTTGGCCAAATGCTGGGACCTTCTGCGAGTGACCTCTACAGCCTCATCTGTGCCTCCTGACACACCCGTAACAGGACCATTTTTTCATTGTCGGGCTCCAGCTGGGCAGCATGCATCGGTGTGTGTGACAGGGAATAAGACCAACTATCTCCATGTTACGCCCGTGACAGTGACAGATCCCAATGACCATCGGGGGTCACCGCACTGGTGAGTAGATCTGCCTGTGTGGCATCTCACCAGCGATCCCTGCCAGGTCGTATCATTGTCGGGATCGCTGGAATGTCGCTAGGTGTAACGGGGCCTTTAGACTTTTGCTCTTTGTCTACAGGAAGTTCTGTCACCGCTCGATTCTCACAAGATCTCCATAATAAAGGCTGCAGAGGATCTATGAGCGACACTCACCCAATGTGGAGACCACGATGTAGGTGGGAACACTGGGAGCTCGATGGCTGACCGCAACGATGCTGCAGTTATACGAGGTCCCCGGCTGAAGACGGGAGATTGTGACCACATGTGAGAAGACGATCACCGGATCCTGAGAACCACAAGAAAGAACGGATTACAGGAGGCGCAAAGTAACGGAGAAAGCAGCGCGGTGAATGGCAGGGTATATACAGGGTGCAGTGTAGAGTATATACAGGGCACAGTGTAGAGTATATACAGGGCGCAGTGTAGAGTATATACAGGCACAGTGTAGGGTATATACAGGGCACAGTGTAGAGTATATACAGGGCACAGTGTAGAGTATATACAGGGCGCAGTGTAGGGTATATACAGGGCGCAGTGTAGAGTATATACAGGGCGCAGTGTAGAGTATATACAGGGCACAGTGTAGGGTATATACAGGGTGCAGTGTAGGGTATATACAGGGCGCAGTGTAGGGTATATACAGGGCGCAGTGTAGAGTATATACAGTGTGCAGTGTTAGAGTATATACAGGGCGCAGTGTAGGGTAATACAGGGCGCAGTGTAGAGTATATACAGGGCGCAGTGTAGAGTATATACAGGCGCAGTGTAGAGTATATACAGGGCGCAGTGTAGGGTATATACAGGGCGCAGTGTA
This sequence comes from Allobates femoralis, assembly GCA_033576535.1. Taxonomy (NCBI): domain Eukaryota; kingdom Metazoa; phylum Chordata; class Amphibia; order Anura; family Aromobatidae; genus Allobates; species Allobates femoralis. The sequence continues at coordinate 625,236,026 of JARQOC010000004.1, forward strand.
GAGTATATACAGGGCGCAGTGTAGAGTATATACAGGGCACAGTGTAGAGTATATACAGGGCACAGTGTAGATTATATACGGGCACAGTGTAGAGTATATACAGGGCACAGTGTAGAGTATATACAGGTGCAGTGTAGAGTATATACAGGGCGCAGTGTAGAGTATATACAGGGCGCAGTGTAGAGTATATACAGGGCGCAGTGTAGATTATATACAGGGCACAGTGTAGAGTATATACAGGGCGCAGTGTAGGGTATATACAGGCGCAGTGTAGGTATATACAGGCGCAGTGTAGAGTATATACAGGCACAGTGTAGAGTATATACAGGGCGCAGTGTAGAGTAATACAGGGCGCAGTGTAGGTATATACAGGGCACAGTGTAGAGTATATACAGGGCGCAGTGTAGAGTATATACAGGCACAGTGTAGGGTATATACAGGGCGCAGTGTAGGGTATATACAGGGCGCAGTGTAGAGTATATACAGGGCACAGTGTAGAGTATATACAGGGCGCAGTGTAGAGTATATACAGGGCACAGTGTAGAGATATATGCAGGGCGCAGTGTAGAGTATATACAGGGCGCAGTGTAGAGTATATACAGGGCACAGTGTGGAGTATATACAGGGCACAGTGTGTGAGTATATACAGGGCACAGTGTAGGGTATATATACAGGGCGCAGTGTAGATTATATACAGGGCACAGTATGGATTATATACAGGGCACAGTATGGATTATATACAGGCACAGTATGGATTATATACATGGCACAGTATGGATTATACACATGGCACAGTGTGGATTATACACAGGGCACAGTATGGATTATATACAGGGCACAGTATGGATTATATACAGGGCACAGTATGGATTATACACATGGCACAGTGTGGATTATACACAGGGCACAGTATGGATTATATATAGGGCACAGTATGGATTATATACAGGGCACAGTATGGATTATATACAGGGCACAGTGTGGATTATATACATGGTACAGTATGGATTATATACAGGGCACAGTATGGATTATATACATGGCACAGTGTGGATTATATACATGGCACAGTATGGATTATATACAGGGCACAGTATGGATTATATACAGGGCACAGTGTGGATTATATACATGGCACAGTATGGATTATATACATGGCACAGTGTGGGATTATATACATGGCACATTATGGATTATATACATGGCACATTATGGATTATATACAGGGCACAGTATGGATTATATACAGGGCGCAGTGTAGATTATATACAGGGCACAGTATGGATTATATACATGGCACAGTTGGATTATATACAGGGCACAGTATGGATTATATACAGGGCACAGTATGGATTATATACAGGGCACAGTGTGGATTATATACATGGCACAGTATGGATTATATACATGGCACAGTGTGGATTATACACAGGGCACAGTATGGATTATATACAGGGCACAGTATGGATTATATACAGGCACAGTATGGATTAATACATGGCACAGTGTGGATTATACACAGGGCACAGTATGGATTAATACAGGGCACAGTATGGATTATATACATGGTACAGTATGGATTATATACAGGGTACAGTATGGATTATATACATGGCACAGTGTGGATTATATACAGGGCACAGTATGGATTATATACATGGCACAGTGTGGATTATACACAGGCACAGTATGGATTATATACAGGGCACAGTATGGATTATATACAGGGCACAGTATGGATTATATACAGGGCACAGTATGGATTATATACATGGCACAGTGTGGATTATACACAGGGCACAGTATGGATTATATACAGGGCACAGTATGGATTATATACAGGGCACAGTATGGATTATATACATGGCACAGTATGGATTAATACATGGCACAGTGTGGAGTATACACAGGGCACAGTATGGATTATATACAGGGCACAGTATGGATTATTTACAGGGCACAGTATGGATTATATACATGGCACAGTGTGGATTATACACAGGCACAGTATGGATTATATACAGGGCACAGTGTGGATTATATACAGGCACAGTATGGATTATATACATGGCACAGTGTGGAGTATTATCACCGTGTTACAGTATGGATTATACACAGGGCACAGTGTGGATTATACACAGGCACAGTATGGATTAATACAGGGCACAGTATGGATTATATGACAGAGGCACAGTATGGATTATATACAGGCACAGTATGGATATATACCGGTACAGTATGGATTATACACAGGGCACAGTGTGGAGTATACACAGGGCACAGTATGGATTATATACAGGCACAGTGTGGAGTATAACAGGGCACAGTATGGATTATATACAGGGCACAGTATGGATTATATACAGGGCACAGTATGGATTATATACATGGCACAGTATGGATTATATACAGGACACAGTATGGATTATATACAGGGCACAGTATGGATTATATACAGGGCACAGTATGGATTATATACATGGCATAGTGTGGATTATATACAGGGCACAGTATGGATTATATACAGGGCACAGTATGGATTATATACATGGCACAGTGTGGATTATACACAGGGCACAGTATGGATTATATACAGGGCACAGTATGGATTATATACAGGGCACAGTATGGATTATATACAGGGCACAGTATGGATTATATACATGGCACAGTGTGGAGTATATACTGGGTACAGTATGGATTATACACAGGGCACAGTATGGATTATACACAGGGTACAGTATGGACTATATACAGGGCACAGTATGGATTATATACAGGGCACAGTATGCAGTTTTTACCTTCTCGGGGTCGCTGAGCTCGGGGTCTAGGCTCCAGCAGGAGATGTCGTAATAATCGGAGAATCCTTCCTCCACCCACAGGAGGGTGAACGAGGTCTGCGTCTTATTCACCGCAAAAAGAGACTTCGGAGGAGCCGGATCTGAAGAGAAACAACATAAAAGGAGAACAAAATCCATGAAGAAACGTCCAAATATAAGAAGTGCAAGATCCATCACAGCCCGAAATGATCCGTACAATAATGTACATAGACCTCTCTGTGTATACAGTACATGATCCAGCCCTGCTCTGTACATGTGCGATCTATATGGACCTCTATACACTATATATGATCCAGGACTCCCCTGTATACTACCTTTCCCATCTATATGGACCTCTATATACTGTATATGATCCATGACTCCCCTGTACACTACCTTTCCCATCTATATGGACCTCTATACGCTGTATATGATCCAGGACTCCCCTGTATACTACCTTTCCCATCTATATGGACCTCTATATACTGTATATGATCCAGGACTCCCCTGTATACTACCTTTCCCATCTATATGGACCTCTATATACTGTATATGATCCAGGACTCCCCTGTACACTACCTTTCCCATCTATATGGACCTCTATACGCTGTATATGATCCAGGGCTCCCCTGTATAATACCTTTCCCATCTATATGGGCCTCTATATACTGTATATGATCCAGGACTCCCCTGTACACTACCTTTCCCATCTATATGGGCCTCTATATACTGTATATGATCCAGGACTCCCCTGTACACTACCTTTCCCATCTATATGGACCTCTATATACTGTATATGATCCAGGACTCCCCTGTACACTACCTTTCCCATCTATATGGACCTCTATATACTGTATATGATCCAGGACTCCCCTGTATACTACCTTTCCCATCTATATGGGCCTCTATATACTGTATATGATCCAGGACTCCCCTGTACACTACCTTTCCCATCTATATGGACCTCTATACACTGTATATGATCCAGGACTCCCCTGTATAATACCTTTCCCATCTATATGGACCTCTATACACTGTATATGATCCAGGACTCCCCTGTATAATACCTTTCCCATCTATATGGACCTCTATACACTGTATATGATCCAGGACTCCCCTGTACACTATCTTTCCCATCTATATGGACCTCTATACGCTGTATATGATCCAGGGCTCCCCTGTATACTACCTTTCCCATCTATATGGACCCCTCAGGGGTCACTCACTGTGGCAGCGACTTCAGGGCGGCACAGCACAAAGTAAACAGGTGGATTTATTAAAGTCCATAAATCTCAAAAAAAGAGAAAAACAAATGGCCGGTTTAAAAGTCTCAACTCCACAAGATCTCTCACCCCTCATTACAGACACCTCCACTCCCGAACACTAAACGAGGCAGGTGAGCTGCCTTTTATCGCTGGTCCAAACCCTGGGACTGGATGTAAAGGAACGGGCAGTCCCACACAGTTCCTAAAACCTGGACCCAAAATCTGGACTAATTAAAAAACATCTCTCGGCACTATATGTGCTGGAACCTGCTTCTCTGGGCTCTACATCACTGAGGCCTGCCATCTCGGTGACACATACCTCCTGTCCAAAACCTGTCCTTCTGCCACCTTACATACTCCCTCTGCCCAAAGCGATTCACCTGCAGCCATCTAACAATGTTCCCTTTACTGGGCTTCCGCACTCTCATGGTGTTTCCTGGGTCTATGCTCCTCTGAAGAGAAATCTTGAAGGGCCAGGACCCACTGTGTTGCCCGGCATTATTCTCTTTATTTTCCATATATCCATCTCAGTGGGACATTGTCAAACACTAGTTTAAACTTCGGGCCCAGAAGGTAATATTTTAAGGCTTGTGAGGCACCGCCGGCATGTCCCCATGGCCGGGGCGCATCACATGCAGAATCAGTGTAGGATCCTGCACACATAAGCCTGGTTATACCGTAGGTGTGTTGTATAATCATGTCCGGCACCTGTATGTCAATGTATGAAGGATTCATGAGCCTAATGAGCGGCAGTGAATGGCTCCGGAGATCAATGAGCGGCTTAGAGCATTGGGTGTACTGTGTGAACCAACCCGGAACACAGGGAGTTAAAATAAGCTGTGTGAAAGCTGTAGAGATCAGGCATAGAGATGAGCAGCTGTATAGGAACTAGAGGAGCTAATTACTAGCAGCCAAGTGGGTGTGTCCATGTGGGCGTGGCAGGCACGATAAGAGCCTGCCAGCTGATTGAGAGATTCATTCATTCAGAGGAGATGAGCTCAGACCAGAGAGAAGTGCAGATCCAGTCTGTGTGAGTCCATACCGCCATGCTGAGAGATGGTGAAGGGAGCATGCTATCTCCATGACGCTAGCCAGGACCGGGGTCATTACAGCACCTGGAGTGGGGAAGCCGTGGCTGACCTGGTGGACGCTGGACTGGACGTAGGTTGAGATGTGTCCAGGAAGGAGCCCATGGGGAGGCTTGGCCAACCCGTGACCTCAGGTAGCGAGACCCGGATCCGTGCCCGGTAAGACGGCAGTTCCCATGTAATGAAGTGAGCTGCGTGTGAATCATGCCAGGCGGGCATAACCGCCATTGGGTCGGACTAGGCAGTCGGTAAAGGACCCGTAGACGTATGTGAGGGCTTAGGTAAAAGTGCCCTGAATGAGAGACGATGGCCTATATGTAAGAGCCATGTATAATGATGTGGGAGAGACCCAGCCAGTATGGATGATATTGGAGGCGAGCCGTGAAAAGAGGGAGGCTGGCTTGCTGCATGCAGGAGGCCCCCGTCCTTCAATAGTATGTATGTACCTGTGGCCAGAGACAGGGGTCATGAAGGCTCCTAGAAGGGTAACCATGGCTGATCCGGGAGGGTGCTACTCATACGCAGGGTACAGTCGTCGACCTGGAGACCTGCCATGAGATGGGGGTTTGGTGGCGGCTGGCGGCCCGTACCGTGATGAGCAGGCCATGGTGACGCGTGGTTAGCCCGGATTCTACGGTTGACCAGGTCCCCATTATGGTCATGGAGGAGCCACAGTCCATGGATGGATTATGATGGGCTGTGAGCGGGTGTGAGGGTGCATGTGGTCTATGAATATTGTAGGATGGATCACATGTGGTATGTAAGGTCCCGGTCAGGCAGGAATCCTGACTACAGGTTAAGGTTATGTCATCATGCAGGGTAACTAAAGCCGGGTGGCTGGTACCGCCATTGGGACCCACAGGGCCCGTTGAAGCGTATGTAGCGAGGGTCAGAAGCGGGGGTTAGAAAGGCTCCTAGAGTGGGGACACCATGAGTGACCCAGGTGGACTCTGACTGGGACGTAGGTCGAGATGCGTCCAGGAAGGAGCCCCTTGAGGATACATGACATACCCGGTACTCAGGCTGCTCAATGTAACTAATGTATTTATTGTAAATGTATGTGAAATGCAGAGATAGGCCGTAGCCACCACGGGAGCGGTTGTTAGAGCTCCAATGGGGACAGAGAGGTGGTTACAGGTCCTGGGTTACTATAATCGTTATGTGCAATATAAGAGTTATGTAATGTTCTATGTAAATGTATGGTGTTTATAATCAATGTGTCATACATGCTACCCGGGTTATGTTATTAATATGTGAAAAATAAACAGGTAGACATTGGTTACATTATAAACACGTGTTTTTGTCGTTATGCAAGCGGGTTCCCCGGGTGCTACCTCACAGGCTGCTTTCACAGTACGATTTTGGAGAATCCGTGGCTGTCCGTTGTAAAACAGACAGGGACGGATCCGATCCGGCCCCCATGTATCCCTATGGACGATGGATCAGATTTGGCCTTGTTGTGATTTGTTAGATCCGATTCCGTCCGTTTTTTTTTTTTTTTTTTCCCCTGTGCCCAAAATCGGAAATTGCTCCGACTGGGCACAACGGACCGAATCAGATCCGATCCGCAGCTGTTAACATAGGGGTCTATGGAGCACGGGTCTCAGAAAACATCGGATGGTTTCTCAGACCCGATTTTAGTGTACTGAGCTCGACATTAAAACCGCTCTGTTCCCCTTTAATTTCACTTCCGCAATTTATATACATACACTGCGGAAGTGAAATTAAGTAAATGAAGGGTTAAAAATAAAAAAAATACTATGCTCACCTCTCCGCCGGTGTCCGACACTTTCTCGCTCCTGGGGCTTAAGGACCTGGCGTTGCCTGGCAACCCGATCAACTGAGCAGTCATGTGACCGATCAGCTGATCGGGTTGTTACATGACCGCGCAGTTTAAATCTCCCGTCCGCCAAAATTGATTTAAACCGCTGAGCTGATGCCAGTCATGTGACCGATCAGCTGAGCGGTTTAATTGATCGGCGGGTGGGAAATTTAACGTGACCGCTCAGCTCGGCCTTTCTATATCGGGGGTTTGTGACAATCACGGACCCGGACACAGAAGTAGCATCTGGAGGTCACCTCTGATGCTGTCCGTTCCTGTCCATGGGGTCCTGCAAGAGGTAAGGTCCCACAGACAGGAAAAAAACCGTGATGTGAAAGCTGCCTAAAAGCTACCGTCACACACCACCATATCGCCGGCGAGATCACTGGCAATTCCCGAATTCAGCGATGTGAAAACCACATTGCCTGGGTGTAGCGGCGTGTGACTGGGCGATTCTACGGCAAGAAATCGCTGGCGGAGCGTCGCCTCATCGCCTGCACTGCAGAGAAATCAGACGATATCCACCAGGCGATTTCAGCGGATCATGGCAAGTGACCGGGCGATAGCGGGTTGCTGCCAGCTTTGGCATCCCTCTGTCTTTGGAAAGACGGAGGGACCTGCAATGGTCATGTGTTCTTAAGGATTTGAAATCGACTGTGGCAATGGAGTGTCAGCTCCCGGAGGCAAAGGTGGCAAACTTGCGGCTGGTAGTCGTGGGGGCCCAGCGGGCAAAGAAGGCACGGTTATGGGCAATGCAGTAATTGTTGGGCCAGCTCAACTTCGCTTGCCGTATTATGCCAATGGGTCGGGTTTTTTCATGGTGTTTGGAGGCCGCTATGGCAAGGGTTAAATTGTTGAACCATTTTGTGAGGATCAATTGAGAGATGAGAGAGGATCTGGCGATGTGGCACACGGTCGCGGTTTAATGGGCGGTCGTAATGGATGGGGAAATGCGCAGCCAATGGCGGCCTGCAGCTTTAAACTGGTGCAGCTGGTTTCGGGGCATTCTTTAAAGGGCACTGATGCGCCGGCCATTGGCCAGCGTCTTGGCAGGTGAAGGGATTGTTATGCAACTTGATGCTGTTGGAGCTTTTTCTGATTGTGTTGACGGTGGAATTGTGGGGGCAACAGCTTAGGAACAAGAGGAATTGTGGGGGCAACAGCTTAGGAACAAGAGGAATTGTGGGGGCAACAGCTTAGGAACAAGAGGGTGTGTTTTCACTGTGACAATCTTTCGGTGGAGTACGTGATTAACTCTCGGCAAAATCTCCTCCTGTGGTAACGTTCCTGAGGTATTTGGTTTTACGCTGTTTGGAGCTGAACATTTGCGTTGTAGCGAAGCGTGTCCCGGGGGTGTTGAACGACATTGACGCATCCTTGCCCTCTCCTGGATCTCCTCTTACCTAACGGACCGGACTTTCAGCGTCACCCGCTCCCACACCTCCTCTTCACCCTACCCCCTATCTGTTGGTGTTCCCAAGGGCTCGGTCTTGAGTTCAATACTCTTCTCCATTTACACCCTGAGCCTAGGCCAACTCATTGACTCCCACGGCCTCCAATACCACCTCTATGCCGACAACACCCAGATCTACCTGTCCGGCCCTGACATCCCCTCCCTACTATCCAAAATTCTGCAATGCCTATCTGACATCTCATCCTTCTTCTCTGCTCGCTTCCTAAAATTACACATGGAAAAAACCGAGCTTATCGTCTTCCCCCCTACCCGCCCTATCCATCAAAGAAACTATCGCTGTTGATATCACCCTGTTACACGGGACAACTCTCCAAAATGGCAACGCCCCTGAGTTGCCGGCGATGTTTCCGGAGATGTTTCCCCGTGTAACGGTACCTTTAGTGTCTGTGCTGATAATGTGTTATTGTTAAGTTTAATGTTGGTTGTTTTTTCACGAAGGTCCGTGCCTTATCTGTATTTTTGGATATTCCTACGTTTTTTGGGGGGCATTACATGCGGACATACACCCAGATTGTCAGCAGCTCGGACTTGGGAGAGACGTGGCACTGGTTTGGTGGCTGGGTGGACGGAGTTTACTTGGAGCTGGGTAATGCCGGAGATTGCTGATTATGGCAGAGTGGACCATCCGCCGGATGTGTTGGTGCTTCATATAGGGGGAAATGATATTGGTGTACGTTCCTCTAGAGACTTGATAAGGGATATTAACTTTGATTTAATACGCCTATGGACTTCATATCCGGGCATCGTGATAGTACGGTCGGACATTGTGGCACGCACCATGTGGGAGCATGCTCGTCTGTATCTTGTTTGAACAGGGCGCGGATTAAGATCAACAAGGAGGTGGCAAGGTTTGTGATACGGAATGGAGGATTGGTGGTCTGTCAAAGGGATCTGGAGTCGGCGTCTGGGGAATATATGTGGCATGATGGGGTCGACCTTAATGCGATGGGGATGGATTTGTGGATGTTGGATTTAAGGGAGGAGGAACATCAGGCCATCGATGTGTGGATGGCCTGGCCTGTGTAAGGGCTCACACTGTCGGTTGATGGCGGGGAATGAGTCTGGGTCTGAGGCTAAATAAGAATGATGTGCCTTGTAAATAGGAGGTACGGGGATAGAAATGGTACATCCCAGGAGGAGTAGTGGGCGGAGGTCCCGCATGGTTGAGGGGTAGTGGGCGGAGGTCCCGCATGGTTGAGGGGTAGTGGGCGGAGGTCCCGCATGGTTGAGGTTATCAGCTGGGTGATTGTGGCCAGGGAGCTTTGGTTTATGGGATGTGTGGAATTTGCCTCAGGCCTAGACCCATGTAACGTTACGTGTTTGCTATGGGTTGCGGGGCTGCTATTTATGTTCGGCATCCCGGAGTTGTCTTCTGTGTTCAATAAAGGCTGCTGTGGCCAATTTATACCAAGTCATTGCAGTCATGTAACTAAAGGGAATGACTAAATCCCTCTTAACTTGTCACGCCCGCCTTCCTTAGAGAGTCAAGTACTGGCTAGACTATGTTCAGGTGATGTCCCCAATCCTGGCTGAATACGACAATGTCATCCGAGTAGTCTGCTGCATATTTCTTGTGAGGGGCCAAGACGTGATCCATGGCTCTCTGGCTCTCATTCTGACATACTGGGGAATCCACCTTGGTTCTTGGTTAGATCCAGGGTGGGGATGTACCCAGCTGGGTACTTCAATGAGCTCCTCTACTCAGGCCATCAGGTAGGCATCAATCTTCCTATGATCATTACACAACCGTCCATCTGACATTATAGGACCGGACCATCCAGTCTTGGATTCTTCAATGACTCCCCGGTTCAGCATCTGTCGCACTTCTTTCAGTATCACCTCTCGTCTGGCTTTTGGGATAGGATAAGGCTTCAATTTGACCTGTACATGGGACTCATGAGTACTTCGTGCTCCATAACCGGAGTGAGACCGGGTTACTCTGAGAAGACGTCTTTATTTTGATGTAAACATTCTGGACATTGTTGCTGCTGGTAGTGGGACAAAGCTTCTGTTACCCTGACGTCTTCCACCATGACTTCAGACTTGGCCACCAGACAAGGAGCTTCCCCGGCTCTCTGTCCTGCCACGGTTTAATCAGCTTGACATGGTAAATCTGGCTTCCATCTCCCTGGCTGAGGAACTTTATAGTTGACATTACCAATTTTTTCAATGGCTTCATATGGACCTTGCCATTTGGTCAGGAATTCTCACCACCGTGGGCAACAACACAATAGCTGATCTCAGGGGTTAAATGGTCTCACTCTGGTTGACCAATTCTACACCCTTGACTGTGCTCCCTATGCCTTATGGTGGTGTTCCATCACAATTGGCACCACTTTCTGCATCTGGGCCTCATGATCTCACACTTCTGTAGGGTTGTTGTCTCGTCTTCCCAAATCTCTTTGCTAAACTCATTAGCCCAAGAGGGTGTACATCGTAAAGCAGCTCAAACAGGGAGAAGCCTATGGAGGCTTGGGGACCTTCCCTAATAGAGAACAACAGGTAGGTGACATTCCCTGTCCTAGCCATCCTTTTCAACTGCCTTCGTCAGCATGGCCTTCAGAGTTTTATTAAATCTCTCCACAACACCGTCCATTTGTGGGTGGTACGCGGAGGCCCTTAACTGCAAAGTCTGCAGTAACTTGCATGATCTGTGAGAATCTCCTTGGGAAGACCTGTTCAAGACAAGACATAGACCAGCTGCTAAGCTGTGCACTCTGCAAAGGAGCTTCTTAACTGCATCGCCTTTGGGTACCATGTAGTATAGTCGAGGACCACCAGGATGTATTGATGCCCCCTTGCAGACTTTACAAGGGGTCCTATTAAGTCCATAGCTGTACGTCTAAATGGGACCTCAATGATCGGCAATGGAGCTAGAGGACTAGGGAAATGGGAGGTGAGCAGGCACGAGTGACAGGACTGACAGCAGTTCTGGATTTCTCTATAGCGGATGGGCCAATAGAATCTCTGGTGAACCATTATACCCCCAGATGCCCACCCTACACATGAGCCTGGACCAGATCTAATGCTCTGAGTCTATAGGGCCTTGGGCACCAGCAACTGCTCTATTACCTCATCCTATGTTTAATCACTCGATACAACAAATTCCCATTCATAGCAAAATGAGGACATCGACTACTGGCCGCCTCCTCCTCTTCAGGATCCCCATTTATCACATTTTACACAGCACTGTCAGTGTTAAATCCATGAGGGGCAGTTCCAAAGTTTCCCCTGGACATTGAATTCGGGTGATCCCCCCTCCTCCCTATCGCCAGCCAGGACAGATAACAAAGTGTCTGATGATCTGCAGAGAAGAGACCGGACCAAGGTCTGGTGCAGCGGTACCGGTAACGTTTCGTAGCTGCTGTGCTCCTTCCTCAGGGTTACAGACATGAAGAACCAGTGTAACAGTGTTACAGTCCGCCTTGTATACATACAAATAATGGCAAACAATTAGAGACGTCATGATGACATTGAAGAAAGGGGGTGGATATGTGTGACGTGCAAGGACACATGATCTCTAAATACATAGAAAGAAAGAGAGAGACATCATAATATAATGTACAATATAGAAGATTATGGGACTAACGTATTAGACATTAATCCATATAACATTATTAAAAAACTCCAAAATATCCTGGCCCATTGATACCTACCTGTCAGCATTATATGTGCTGGAGCCTGCTTCTCTGGGCTCTACATCACCAGGGTTAGACACCTCGGTGACACCTCCAGAACCTGCACAGGGTGTATATCAATGTCTGGTCACTCACCTATCCTCACCAGGTGTGGTCGCGAGCTGTTGCTGCTCCTCTCCGTACAGGCAGTGACTGTAATATTATAGATGTCTCCTGCTGGCAGACTCATCACCGCCGTCATCATACTTCTGGACACCTGAAATTAGGAGGTAAAATCACATGTGACATCCGACCTAATGACAGCTGACGCTAACCACAGTGATATCGAGAATGTTTACAGGGCAGTGCCACCACATGGGGTCCTGGGTGCTGCCCCCAAGGATGTGGTGTGTAGTCAGCCGCCCCACTGGTGACAATATATGGGCAGTGCCACCACATGAGGCCCCGGTGAGAGCTGCCCCCGGGGATGTGGTGTGTGGTCAGCCGCCCCACTGGTGACAATATATGGGCAGTGCCAGGGCATGGGGCCCCAGTGAGAGCTGCCCCCGGGAATGTGGTGTGTGGTCAGCCGCCCCACTGGTGACAATATAAGGGCAATGCCACCACATGGGACCCTGGAGGAAGCTGTCTCCAGGGATGTGGTGTGTGGTCAGCCGCCCCACTGGTGACAATATATGGGCAGTGACAGTACATAGGGCCCTGGCGGGAGCTGCCTCTAGGGATGTGGTGTGTGGTCAGCCGCCCCACTGGTGACAATATATGGGCAGTGCCAGTACATGGGGCCCCGAGTGCTGCCCCCAGGATTCTGGTGTGTGGTCAGCTGCCCCACTGGTGACAATATATGGGCAGTGCCACCACATGGGACCCTGGTGAGAGCTGCCCCTGGGGCTGTGGTGTGTGGTCAGCCACCTTGGGGGGTCTCCATTCCTTTAGCCGCCGGCAGGGGGTTGCCGTTACGGTTCAGTATAATACACAGTCTTACACTTTTCTTGATCCGCTTCTTTCCTTCCGCTGTCACTTGCCAATGTAACATCCTGGAATGGGACAGATCGAAGGTTTTCTCGCCATATCTCCAGGTGACGTACAGCAGGTGTCTGACGTATTCCACGTGCACAATCTGTGGGGCCTCCGGGGCTGTGAATGAGAAATGACAAGTGATAGGAGCTCAGCCTGCACAGAATATAACGGTGTCCGGCCTGCGGGAAGACCTGCACCGTCGCGCAGCCGCGGACACACGTTTTCAGACTGACAGAGGTTGGTTTTCACATTTTGTCTCTTCAGTGGTTTTTGCACCTCAGTCAGACGTTTCTATGGTTAATGATGTATAATTATACACATTCCATCAGTCTTTACACTTTTATTGACAGATATATGAGGTTTCTGTAAAGACTGAACATTTCCAGCGCTGACCCTGATTTCTCGTCTACCTGTCGCCCCGGCCGCTGGTTTCAGCCTCTGGACAGATCCGGACTAACAGCCCCCATTCTTCTGTTACACTCACTGACCTCAGGGAGACCCACACTGCGGGCAGCCGGCTAAAGCGCTCAGACACAGTGAAATCCACGGTGCATTGCCCCCTGGGAATCTGAATATGCAAATGAAGTCCGTGGAGCCTCGATTAAGAGTCTCAAACACGGGAGAAGCCAGATATCCCTCCAGGAAAGGACCTCGCCCTGAGGGGGAATCCCTGCGGAGACCACCATAACCACCATATTAAGTGGCCCTGTTAGTCAATATCCCACTCAGTTACGAGTTAAGGATATGACAAGGGAATTACCAGAGCCAGGAGGGATATCTGGCTAGTCCCGTGTTTGAGACTCCTAATCGAGGCTCCACGGACTCCATTTGCCCAGTCTTCTGGTATCGGTGCTTGGATCTCATCACCATTTCTACTTACTGTTTGTCCTGGAGTGTCCTGGCTTCTTTGCTGCCTTTTGTGACACCAGGACAGGCCCCAAACACTTTGACCTCATTGTGTATGCAGAAGCTTTGGCACTTGCCTGCTCTCATTCCTGAGAAGGCTCTGCACTGGTGATAGACCAATATTGTAGCTGGATCCTCTTTAGGAGGTGATCCTTGCACTTGTTGGACTTTCTTAGGTGCCCTAAATTCTCCCTTAGAGAAGCTGAGCATCTCTGAAGTTCTTGATGTTTAGAAAAATAATTGATTTAAGGGCAATTTTCCAAGCAGCAATGTCCTTGCCTGTAAAGCCCTTTTGATGCAAAACAATGATGAATGCACATGTTTTTTTGGAGGTAACCATTGCTAACAGAAGCAGTTAATCATTTCTATCACCATCTGCCTTTTAAAGCTGGTGTTCTTCTCTTATTGAATCAGCATGACAGAGTGAGATCAGATGCCTTGTCCTCATTAACGCTTTACCCTCAACAATGAGATCGCAGAAAGGATGTCAGAAATTCATTTTGTGGAAGGGCTTAAATTAATTGGAAAAGTTTCTTTTTTGTGATTAAGTTGATTTTCATAGCGAGGGGATGACAAACCAAAATTTGTGTCAGGTTAAAAACTTCTGACCACAACCGTACTCCCATTATATGGAGGGAGCACCCGGGGAAGGACTAGTCTGGAAAGACTTGTCTACCATAGATGTATACCCCAGGGGGAGAAAAATGTCAAGTACATGACCCTGCTATGATATGCACATCCAGCATCAGGTCTCATCTGTATCAGAACAGGACACCTGCACAACATAGGAACATGCAAGTGGGCAGTCAGAAGACAGGGGCCCCAGCAGTAGAGGGCCCCACTCCCAGGACTCAGACTTCTCACAAAGAGGCAGCAAGTTTAATGGCTTCAAATAGCACAAGATATGACAGAAAGGTAAAAGGTAAAGGAGCCACTAGGTAGAACGACACCATATATTCTGTAAGCGGAGCCTGGTCTGCTCTATATACACATCCTGGAAATTGGGTCGGTGTATATACATGTCCTGGTCCAGGGCTTGAATCTGTATATATACTGGTATTGGTCTGGGGCCTGGGTCTGTCTATATACATGTCCTTATCTGGGGCCTGGGTTTGTGTATAAATATGTCCTGGTTTAGAGCTTGGGTAAGGTATATATATCTCCTCATTTAGGGTTCAAGTATATATACAGTTGTGGCCAAAAGTATTGAAAAAAAGTATTGACACCCTGCAATTCTGTCAGATAATCCTCTGTTTCTTCCTGTAATGATTGCAATCACAAATTCTTGTTTTTATTATCTTCATTTAATTTGTCTTCAATGAAAAAACACAAAAGAGAATGAAGCAAAAAGCAAAACATTGATCATTTCACACAAAACTCCAAAAATGGTCCGGACAAAAGTATTGGCACCCTCAGCCTAATACTTGGTTGCACAACCTTTAGCCAAAATAACTGCGATCAGCCGCTTCCGGTAACCATCAATGAGTTTCTTACAATGCTCTGCTGGAATTTTACACCATTCTTCTTTGGCAAACTGCTCCAGGTCCCTGATATGTGAAGGCGCCTTCTCCAAACTGCCATTGTTAGATCTCTCCACAGGTGATCTATGGGATTCAGGTCTGGACTCATTGCTGCCACCTTACAAGTCTCCGGTGCTTTCTCTCACACCATTTTCTAGAGCTTTTTGAAGTATGTTTTGGGTCATTGTCCTGCTGGAAGACCCATGACCTCTGAGGGAGACCCAGCTTTCTCACACTGGGCCCTACATTATGCTGCACAATG
The DNA here is from genome assembly GCA_033576535.1 of Allobates femoralis. Lineage (NCBI taxonomy): Eukaryota > Metazoa > Chordata > Amphibia > Anura > Aromobatidae > Allobates > Allobates femoralis. Next base: position 625,251,837 of record JARQOC010000004.1, read on the forward strand.
TGTTGGTAGTCTTCAGACTTCATAATGCCATGCACACGGTCAAGCAGTCCAGTGCCAGAGACAGCAAAGCAACCCCAAACCATCAGGGAGCCTCCGCCATGTCTGACTGTAGGGAGCGTGTTCTTTTCTTTCAATGTCTCTTTCTTTCTCCTGTAAACTCTATGTTGATGCCTTTGCCCATAAATCTCTACTTTTGTCTCATCTGAAAAGAGAACATTCTTCCAAAACGTTTTAGGCTTTCTCAGGTAAGTTTTGGCAAACTCCAGCCTGGCTTTTTTATGTCTCGGGGTAAGAAGTGGGGTCTTCCTGGGTCTCCTACCATACAGTCCCTTTTCATTCAGACGCTGACGGATAGTACGGGGTGACACTGTTGTACCCTCGGACTGCAGGGCAGCTTGAACTTGTTTGGATGTTAGTCGAGGTTCTTTATCCACCATCCACACAATCTTGCGTTGAAATCTCTTGTTAATTTTTCTTTTCCGTCCACATCTAAGGAGGTTAGCCACAGTGCCATGGGCTTTACACTTCTTGATGACACTGCGCACGGTAGACACAGGAACATTCAGGTCTTTGGAGATGGACTTGTAGCCTTGAGATTGCTCATGCTTCCTCACAATTTGGTTTCTCAAGTCCTCAGACAGTTCTTTGGTCTTCTTTCTTTTCTCCATGCTCAATGTGGTACACACAAGGACACAGGACAGAGGTGGAGTCAACTTTAATCCATGTCAACTGGCTGCAAGTGTGATTTAATTATTGCCAACACCTGTTAGGTGCCACAGGTCAGTTACAGGTGCTGTTAATTACACTAATTACAGAAGCATCACATGATTTTTCTAACAGTGCTAATACTTTAGTCCACCCCTTTTTTATGTTTGGTGGAATTAGATACAATTTGGCTTTAGGACAATTCTCTTTGTGTTTTTTCATTGAAGACAAATTAAATGAAGATAATAATAGCAAAGAATTTGTGATTGCAATCATTACAGGAAGACACTGAGGATTATCTGACAGAATTGCAGGGGGTCAATACTTTTGGCCACAACTGTATATACCTTAGGCAAATTTATATTTCAGAGTAGGCCCAGCACTAACTCATACCCCTTATCAATGGCATGTAAATGGTGATCTTCTGGATAGAAAGGATCTTATTTGTTTGGGATGTATCTCTGTGGTAATGGAAATTCAGAAGATCACCGGTGATCAAAACACCGAGCAACAATTTATCACCCCCTGGAAATAACTCTTGACCCATCAGTAAAGGTAACTAAACCAACCATAGGTGTTATAGGTGACTACCAGTATATCCGTGTACTAAAAATAATAATCTCATCTTTTAGCGTCCCCTTATCACGACCAACACTGGCACTGAAACGTAGCCATTACTGAGAAGTCATCAAGACGACTTCAAAGGGTAAGGCGCTATAAAGATATATACAGCGCCTTGTGAAAGTATTCAGCCTCCTATGTATATACAGTGCCTTGTGAAAGTATTCAGCCCCCTGTGTATATACAGTGCCATGTGAAAGTATTCGGCCCCCTATGTATATATACAGTGCCTTGTGAAAGTATTTGGTCCCTTGAACGTTTCAACCTTTTGCCACATTTCAGGCTTCAAACATAAAGATATAAATTCTAATATTTTTGTGAAGAATCAACAAGTGGGAACAATCGTGAGGGGGAAGCACATTTATTGGAGATTTTACACTTTTTTTAAGAAATAAAACACTGAACAGTGAGGCGTGCAATATTATTCGCCCCCTTGAGTTAATCCTCTGTAGCGTCCCCTTGAGTTAATCCTCTGTAGCGCCCCCTTGAGTTAATCCTCTGTAGCGCCCCCTTGAGTTAATCCTCTGTAGCGCCCCCTTGAGTTAATCCTCTGTAGCGCCCCCTTGTGTTAATCCTCTGTAGCGCCCCCTTGAGTTAATCCTCTGTAGCGCCCCCTTGTGCTGTGATCACAGCTGCAGTCTCTTGGGGTTTGTCTCATTCTTCCTTGCAGAACAGCTGGAGCTCAGTGAGGTTGGATTGAGGCGTTTGTGATCAGCAGTTTTCAGCTCTTTCCACAGATTCTCCATTGGATTCACGTCTGGATGTGACTCGTCCATTCTAGCACCTGGAGACGGTGATTTTTGAACCTTTCCATTGTAGATTTTGCTTTATGTTTGGGATCATTGTCTTGTTGGAGGATAAATCTCCATCCCAGTCTCAGGTCTTTTGCAGACTCCAGCAGGTTTTCTTCCAGAATGATCCTGTATTTGACTCCGTCCATCTTCCCATCAATTGTAACCATCTTCCCTGTCCCTGCTGAAGAAAAGCCCAAACCATGATGATGCCACCACCATGTGTGACAGTGGGGAGGGTGTTTTGAGGCCACCACTATGTGTGACAGTGGGGATGGAGTTTGAGGCCACCACCATGTGTGACAGTGGGGATGGTGTTTTCAGGCATCCACCATGTGTGACAGTGGGGATGGTGTTTTCAGGCCACCACCATGTGTGACAGTGGGGAGGGTGTTTTCAGGGTGATGAGCTTTGTTGCTTTTACACGAAACATATCGTTTTGCATTGTGGCCAGGAAGTTTGATTTTGGTTTCCTCTGAGCAGAGCCCCTTATTCCACATGTTTGGGGTCTCCAGGCGGCTTGTAGTAAACTTCACACCAGACTTTTTATGGATATCTGTGAGAAATGGCTTCTTCTTGCCGCTCTTCCATAAAGGCCAGATTTGTGCAGTGTACGACTGACTGTTGTCCTATGGACAGACTCTCCCACCTCAGCTGTAGATCTCTGCAGTTCATCCAGAGGGATCTTGGGCCTTTTGGCCTCATCTCTGATCAGTCTTCTCCTTGTTCGAGATGAAAGTTTGGAGGGACGGCCAGGTCTTGGTAGATTTGCAGTGGTCTGATACTCCTTCCATTACAACATGATCGCTTGCACAGTGGCTCCTTGAGATGTTTAACACTTGGGAAATCTTTTTGTATCCAAATCCAGCTTTAAACATCTCCACAACAGTATCTCGGACCTGCCTGGTGTGTTCCTTGGTCTCTATGATGCTCTCTGCACTTGACACAGACCCCTGAGCCTATCACAGAGCAGGTGCATTTATATGGAGACTTGATTACACACAGGTGGATCCTATTGATCATTGCCAGTCATTTAGGACAACATTGGATCATTCAGAGATCCTCATTGAACTTCTGCAGGGAGTTTGCTGCACTGAAAGTAAAGGGGATGAATAATATTGCACGCCCCACGCCTCAGTGTTTTATTTCTTTAAAAAGTTTAAAACATCCAATAAATTTGGCTCCCCCTCACAACTGTGTCCCACTTGTTGTTGATTCATTACAAAAAAATTAGAATTTTATCTCTTCATGCTTGAAGCTTGAAATGTGGCAAAAGGTTGAGAAGTTCAACAGGGTCAAGTACTTTAACAAGGGACTGTACCTTTATAGTAAAACCAGCCATAGATCAATAGTCACACGCAGAGTGTTTTTGATGCACGACAGTGATGCGAGTGCATTCCGATTGGTAGTGCGAGTGTAACATGGGCTTTCTCACGCAGGTGAAACACCCGAAACAGGCAAGCCCAATAGCTATATATCTACTGATATAGATCTGTAGATATAACAGTTATGTCGGGCTTTCTGCTGCTTTGACAGCAGTGTTTTTTTTAATTGGATAACCGGAATATTAACCCCATTTCCAGCTTCTGTGCTGCATGTCATCCTGGAGATAGCAAATGCGGTTAATAAACCGGTTATGTCAGCTTAACCCCATACTTCTGTCCTGCCAGGTTGTGTCTGGTTTTGTCCAGACTCCCTGGACACAAACTGACAGGACAGAATGTGTCTGAAGGTGTTAATTATTTATTTAGTTAAAAGCCGGCAATTTCAGCACTACTGTGCGGAGCTGAAATCACTGGCGACTGGAGTTCAGGACTCAGGAGCTCTACATGGTCCTGAACGTTAAACTGGGTGCTGACCGTGGTGCTGTAGCTCCACAGCAAGCAATCTGAACAGCTTCAGCACCACGGTCAGCACCCAGCTTTAACATTCAGGACCATGGAGAGCTCCTGAATCCTGAACTCTAGTAAACTCAGCTCCGCACAGTAGTGCTGAAATTGCCGGCTTTTAACTAAATAAATAATTAACACCTTCAGACACATTCTGTCCTGTCAGTTTGTGTCCAAGGAGTATGAATAAAATAGGACACAATCTGGCAGGGCAGAAGCATGGGGTTAAGCCAACATAACCAGCTCCCGGCTGACATGCCACACAGAAGCTGCAGATGAGGTTAATATGCCGGTTATCCCCGGGAAATTCAAAAAACGCTGCTATCAAAGCAGCAGAAAGCCTGACATAGCTATATATCTACAGATAAAGATCCGTAGCTATAATAGCTATCGGGCTTTCCTGTGCTGGGAGAATAGCACATGAATGAGTGAATCGCACAGTTTGCTGTCTGGGTGCGAGGTTTCCTCGCACCCATAGACTTTCATTAGCCACTATCAAGTCAAACATGCGTTCAGTCGCAGCATACTGTGAGTGAACTCGCATTTGACTCGTAGTGCGAGTTCAGCACAGGGGACACGCACCAGTGTGCCCTGCCTGATATGGCAACACTGGTCCGAGTGCAATGCGAGTCTCCCACGCATTGCACTCGCTAGAGTCACTCACACAGTGTTCCTGCACCCTGACTCTCGGTATTGCATCTTTAGGATGCAAGGAATAGAACAGAACCCAGAGCAGGTCCAACCACCACCGAACCCTAACGTTCAAAGGAACAAACCACCTACACTAACAGAATACTGTTAAATTTTAGACATTTTTGGTGATAATTTTAGAAAAAATTCCTTAATATAATTTTAGATTTAATTATTAAATAAACATCCCGACAAAGAGTTAACTATACAACGGACGTCCGCTCTTTATTTACATGCCATTAATAAGGGTATGAGTTAGCGCTGGGCCTACTCTGATACATAAATGTGCCTAAGATACATTCAAACTGGAGGACTAATACACGGTAACCCTCCACGGCTCTCTAGCAGCAGCCACCTTAATAATAAATACCCCCTTTGACTAGCTCCAGTGTTTAATAACCTATTAATTAGAGATATATATACCTGGTCTAGTCCACGGTTTTAGTTGGATACTTGCCTGTTATAAAACTTAGAGTAGAAGAGTCGCAGCAACTCTGCTCAGGTTCGCCCCATGTTACCATCGTCACCCGAAAGTTATAGTACCATGCCGGGAGTAAGCTGCTGAGCCTCTGCAATGACAATGCGAGCCATGTTATGATTTAAGAGCTGTGTATATATATATATATATATATATATATATATATATCTTAGTGTGGTACTATGATGGCATGATCACAATGGGTAGCACACAGACCTGAAGCCGCGGAGGATTCCTCCTGACCAATCTCTCTAATGAACCTGATTACATGAGGAGGTCCCTCTCTACAGACTGGCTGCCCTCCAGCTGGAGGGGGACTGACTTGACAATACCATCTGATGTAAATAGCAAATAACCACAATAGATTATAGAAAATATTACCAGCAACCAATCCCACTCCACTGACCGGCTGCCGCAATCCCAGTCCTGCTCCATGTGGATGCTGAACTGTCTTAATCTACACTGACGCCACTGAAAACTGGTCTCACTCCAAACAGAAGTGGACAAGTCTTGTTTCATGCAGAAGACACCACTTCCAACCTGTCCCACTCCATCTGGAAGACACTGAGACCGGTCCCACTCCATGCAGATGCCACTGCCAACCTGTCCCACTCCATCTGGAAGACACTGAGACGGTCCACTCCACCAGGGAGATACTGAGACGGTGACTCTCCACCTGGAAGACACTGAGACTGGTCCCACTCCATGTAGATCCATGTCAACGAGCCCCACTTCACCTGGAAGACATGAGACCGGTTCATCATACAGACGCCATTGCCAACTGATCTCACTTTCATGGAAGACACTGAGACCGGTCTCACTCCATGCAGACACCACTGCTTAACCAGTCCAGTTCACCTGGAAGAATACCTAGACTGCGTCCCACTCCACCTGAAAGACACTGATCCACCGATCCCCATTTCGTGCAGACGTCATTGCCAACTGGTCTCACTCCACCTGGAAGACGGTGAAAATGGTACCACTCCACCTGGAAGAAACTGAGACCAGCCTCGCTCCACCTGGAAAACACGAAGACCAGTCCCTCTCCACCTGGAAGACACTGAGATGAGTCCCACTCCACCTCCTGGAAACCCACAACTCGGACCTTACTACCTGAAAACCCATCGAGTTGATTCTTCATGTCTCCTGAGGAATCAGAAGGAAGGAATAAAAAACTACAAATCGACATAGGGTATGTGTCCAGAGAAAGACAATGACCCAAATGTATGGAAATATAAAATAGTTGCACAAATGGACAAAGAAGATAATAATAATAATAATAACGCAAGCAAGGGTTAACAGAAAACAAAAGATAAGTGTAGAAAAGGAAATTGAAAAAGCACAGAAATCAACACCAGACTCTACCTTAGCTGCAGAGCTGGAACTCTTTAGATATAATCTACATAGATATGTAGACGGCAGAGAACGCCGGTATGAGGAGAGTATAAATAGCCCCACCCGGGATGTGATAGGCCAGAAACAATCACTTTATGTATTGAATTACTGAAATAAATTAACTTTATGATGATGTTCTATTTCATTGAGATGCTCCTGTACATATTAATTGCACATATTTTTCTATACATGTTTCTATCTTGGATTCAAGGTTGTTTTGGGCACTGATTATTTTTCTATATTATCTAAACCATATAGTTTACTAATTTCTTGCACTAAACACTGTCAGAAGATCTTTAAATTAGTGTCAATGCAGGCTCGGCATTAGCATCCAGCAGGTGCCGGGCTCCTGAAGAAGTGAGGGGGCCCACTAGCTGTCTGTGAGCGGAAGCAGTGAGGAGACCGATCAGACAGCTGCCCTCTCTTCCCCTCTTCTCTCCCGCTCTGCACTGATCTAGGTGATCGGTACAAAGCAGGGGAGAAAGCTTACTGGGAACTACATGAAGGATGAAGGACTTCCAGTTACAGTCATGTGACTGGTAATATGACTGAATTTAAGGCCCTTGAAGATAGTGCTGCTGCTTGAGCAGCCTCCGTGCAGCTCCCAGTGACTCCTCTTCTGCTCTGCACTGATGTATAGTGTGTGTGTGTGTGTGTGTGTGTGCGCACGCGCACGTATTGTTCATGTAGAGGAGCTGTGAGTTTATGTATATATGAGTGTAGCAAAGCTGTGTGTGTATCTGTGTAGGTACATGTAGTGTCCATGTAGCTGAGCTTTGTGTCTGTATGTGCATTTATTGGGCATGTAGCACAGCTGTGTGTGCCTGTATGTGCACGTAAACAGAGCTGTGTGTGCCGTGTATATGTATTGGGTATGTAATAGAGCTGTGTGTGTAGTGTGAATGTAGCAGAGCTGTGTGTGTGTCTACATGTGCACGTAGCAGAGTCATCTATGTCTATGGGCATATAGCAGAGATGTGTGTGTCATATAATTTGAAGAAAGACACTAACTATACATTTATTTCCTCCGTATTCTGGCCTCGAACATTAAAATTAATGCTAATAGCCCCTCCCTTTACACTGCCAGAGAAGGAATCAATAGGAAGAAATGTTTTATTTTTATCTGTCTAAACTTGGAGTGCGGATGTGCAGCAGTGAGGAGTGGAGTGTTAAAGGGGCCCATAGAGACTTTTTTTTGCCCGGGGACCACAAAAATCTGGAGCCGACCCTGTGTCAATAGCTCCCCCAGTTTAGCATGCAGCTGATTTCTTATATTTTACCCTCATGTGATACAAGAGTTCAATTCCTTTCTTTTTCCTCCCCTTTTTTTTGGTGCTTTAATGTGTATATACTGTATATGTATATGTAGCACTCAGCCCCAGCACTCAACCAGCACGCACTGAGCCCCAGCACGCACTGAACCCCACTTACTCAACCGCAGCTCACTCAGCCCTCACCCACTCAGTCCCAGCACTCAGCTGCCACTCATTCAGCCCCAGAACTTAGTCCTCTCTCATTCAGCCCCAGCAGTCAGCTCCCACTCACCCTGCCCATGCACTCAGCCCCCACTTACTCAGTCTGTGCACTTACCCAGCACTCAGCCCACGCACTCACCCAGCACTCAGCCCACACACTCACCCAGCACTCAGCCCACACACTCACCCCGCACTCAGCCCACACACTCACCCAGCACTCAGCCTACACACTCACCCAGCACTCAGCCCACGCACTCACCCAGCACTCAGCCCACACACTCACCCAGCACTCAGCCCACACACTCACCCCGCACTCAGCCCACACACTCACCCCGCACACTCAGCCAGCACTCTCTTGCCTGCACACTTACCCTGCAGAGAGCCACCATGGGGGGTTGTGTGTCAGAGAGTGCGGGGCAGAGAGTGAGAGAGGAAAAACAGGGGACAAGGGAGAGACAGCCCATGGGGAGAGACAGCCCATGGGGAGAGACAGCCCATGGGGAGAGACAGCCCATGGGGAGAGACGGGCTCTTATCTCGTAATATTATAATCTGACTTTGTGGATTGTCACACAAATATAAATCATACAAATCAGATCTTATCATTACGTTGAAAATGCAGAGAACCTCATTACTAAATTCAAGGTTGGACCCCTCTTCATGCACCTGATATAACTGGTGTTTAGACTGCGCTAACCCTTATTATATGGCTATTGGTTGTTCATATGTTAGAAATGACATTAGGTTCAGATAATTACTTACACCTACTTTACCGTTTTTTGGGATATTTATTGCGGATCAATCCATTGACATCTCTACAATTAATTACGTTATTTCTCAATATCTAGGGACATTGTTCATACTCATTCCCTTAAAGTGCTAAAATATGTTATCAATTAACAAATTACTAATAAAAACTTTTAAAATTGAAACTTCTAAAACCATTTATACTCTAAAAAATACATAGATTATAATGGAGAGGTCAGATAAATATTAATACCAGCTCATCTTTACTTAACCCACACAGATTCAAGAACTGATGTAGCGAAGAATCAAGGGTTAAAGCCATAGGAATAATTAACATCATTTACAACATCCAAAGCCACCATTCCTATAATAGAAACGTCCCCACCGGAGACATCGGCACCACATTAATATCAGTGACATAAAGACACAAATATCCTGCAGGAAGATAAAGACATTTTCTAACTTTTTATTTCAAGTTTAAAAGTTTTATTAGTAATTTGTTAATTGATAACATATTTTCGCACTTTAAGGGAATGAGTATGAACAATGTCCCTAGATATTGAGAAATAACGTAATTAATTGTAGAGATGTCAATGGATTGATCCGCAATAAATATCCCAAAAAAGGGTAAAGACAAAGTAGGTGTAAGTAATTATCTGAATCATTTCTAACATATGAACAATCAATAGCCGTATTCTAAGGGTTAGCGCAGTCTAAACACCAGTTATATCAGGTCAGTGTACAATACGCGGTATCACCCTAAGGGTACCGTCACACTGTGCCACGGCACCGCCGATTTCTTAGGCCACGCCCCTGCATCTCCTATCGGCACCGCTATCGCCCCTGCACGATGGCCACGCCTTTTAGTGGTCACGCTCTAACACCAGGCGGCTGATCTGGGGCAGATGCAGCAAGGGAGGCGCTGAGACAAGACTTCTCCGGGAACTCAGCAGAGACCAAGACAAGTGTTTACTGTGTATTGAGCACCGGTGTGGTAATGAGTTATGTAACCATCATTTCATCAATTTGTGCTGCCCCTGATGAGCCTCCATCACTATTGGTGGTGAAATGAGTTGGGCACTGGGAGTCCTATGTATGTGGATGGTTATAATATGTTTGTCATCTGAACATTCCTCTAACTAATGTACAATTAGTCGATAGAGTACAACTAGGAGAGCAGAGACTGACCCTGGACATTGTGATTACAGATAGGTGACGTGAGGTAGAACCTCTATCAGACCCTAGGTCATTAGTGGGGGGGATGTTTGTTGGCAGTCAGTGTACATTGTACATTGGGGTGAGGTTTTCTTTCTTTTACACTTTTTCACACTCTTTACGTTTGTTTCTGCTTTTAATCAAGTATCAAAATAAATCATCGTTTTAGAGTTTTTTCCTTTTAAATGATTTGCTGCAGAAGACAGAAGATGGAAGTCTGCAAAGATGAGCTGTGGATGTGAAGAGTCATCATGGCATCTTTCTCGAGGAAGAAGAAAAGAAAAATGACTCCAATCAGAGAAGATGTCACCTATAAGATACCTGGATGTCAATCATTACTCGTCTCATCAGTACCATGGATCCTGTATGGTCCACAGTCTGATGTTAGCTGCTGGTAACAACTCCCAGAATCATTTTACCATTGTTAAGGACGTACTGGGAGTTGAGGGTTCATGTCATACAAATATATATGGGGTTCACTTGACATTAAAATTGATTGCTGTGCAAAGCTTGACTCTTGTATTCCTGTGCTGATGGTGGTTCTGTTGATTCATTCTTGTACTGATTATGGTTCTAGTGACAAACTGATGTACTGATGGTGGTTGTGGTGACATATTCATGTACTGATGGTGGTTCTAGTGACAAACTGATGTACTGATGGTGGTTGTGGTGACATATTCATGTACTGATGGTGGTTGTGGTGACATATTCATGTACTGATGGTGGTTGTGGTGACATATTCATGTACTGATGGTGGTTGTGGTGACATATTCATGTACTGATGGTGGGTTCTGGTGACATATTCATGTACTGATGGTGGGTTCTGGTGATGTATTCATGTACTGATGGTGGTTTTGATGCTATATTTATTTACTGATGATGGTTCTGGTACCATATTCATGTACTATTGATGGCTATGGCGTTCTATCTATGTGCTGATGATGATTTTGGTTTCAAATTCATGTACTGTTGATTAGTACATGACCAGAATAATCATCACTACAAGAATACATCACCAGAGCTATCAGATGTACATCAATACAGCACCAGAACAATCATCAGTACATGAATACATCACCAGTATAACAACTACATGAATTCATCACCAGATCCATCATCAGCACCAGAGCCACATTCAGTACCTGAAGTACTGAATATAGTACCAGAACCACCATTAGTCAATGAACATGTCACCAGAGCTACTATCAGTTTTCTGCAAGCTGTTTTTGTCACATAACAGATGCAAAACTATATTCCCTTATCTAAACTGGGGATTAGTTTCCATTAGGGTATCCGCCAAATGCTAGACCTTTTAATAGACACAAAATAGCCCTATTTGAGTTGAGTTATATTAGTTTCCATGACTATCCTTGTGCATGACATTATAATATAGGATATCAGAGATGCAAACAATGAGCAATTCTATGTGTAGCTTTGAAATTCTACTCAATTGTCACATTCCTAAAGTACACCACTTTCTTTTACTTTTGCTGGTATATTTTAGTTACAAATGTAACTATTCTAGTGGAAGTGGTCATCAGAGCTGATCACTTGACCCACTGAAGGAGGGATGGGTGCATTAATGGCCTTGTCACCTTAACCACTTACCCATACCTTTGCTTTTGGGTGGGGGGAAGGTGGTCGTGATTGGCTTCATCTGCCTAGGGCAAGGATATGCCTCGTCCCAGCCTTGGGGATCATGAATATGACCCTTGGCATACTTGGGTTTCCCATATTCCCTTATTGCTCTTGAACCCTGCTATATGATGTGACTTCGCTAGGAATCCAGATATGAAGAAGTAAATGCAGCTCCTTCAATATGTCCAACCCTTATTTGAAACAGTTAAAAACACATCAGGGAGAGGTGCGGTGTACGGGGACTACAGAGCCGTCTAGCCTGAGGTGGGACTGGTTGGAGAGCCAGAGGGTTGGAAACAGTCTGTATTCCCATACACTGCACCTCTCCCTGATCTGTATCCCCGTACCCCGCACCTCTCCCTGATCTGTATCCCCATACACCGCACCTCTCCCTGATCTGTATCCCCATACCCCGCACCTCTCCCTGATCTGTATCCCCGTACACCGCACCTCTCCCTGATCTGTATCCCCATACACCGCACCTCTCCCTGATCTGTACCCCCATACACCGCACCTCTCCCTGATCTGTAACCCCATACTCCGCACCTCTCCCTGATCTGTATTCCCATACACCGCACCTCTCCCTGATCTGTATCCCCACACACCGCACCTCTCCCTGATCTGTATCCCCGTACACCGCACCTCTCCCTGATCTGTATCCCCGTACACCGCACCTCTCCCTGATCTGTACCCCCATACACCGCACCTCTCCCTGATCTGTACCCCCATACTCCGCACCTCTCCCTGATCTGTATTCCCATACACCGCACCTCTCCCTGATCTGTATCCCCACACACCGCTCCTCTCCCTGATCTGTATCCCCATACATCGCACCTCTCCCTGATCTGTATTCCCATACACCGCACCTCTCCCTGATGTGTTTATAACTGTTTCTTATAAGGGTTGGACATATTGTAGGAGCTGCATTAACTTCTTCATATCTGGATGATCATTTGTCTGGACTGTTTGCTGGCACCCAGAGGTCTGTTGTGTCACTGAGGGAAACACCCACGGGAGCCGAGGAGTCTCCTCTGTTGATAAGCATGAGTAGCGCCTGGGGCACCCCCTCTACTGTGACTTCGTTGGAAGATGTGAACATCTGATCACTATAATTGACAAATCCTGAGCAAAAAACAACCTAAAGTTTGTGGACCAGAACCATATGGAGAGGAATTTCACTTATGGGAGATTTGGGCATTATTCCCATTCCCTCATATTTCTATTCAATTGACTTTGATATTACTTTACATCCTGGCATGCGCAGCTGCTGACAGCGTGTAGCCGGCCGATCCTCCGAGACACGTGTGGATAGGCCACAAATGTCCGGTGGGACAACCTCTGACAGACCCCCCCAGCAGCGCTCCAGTTTTGTCACTTTGTCTACTTCATATTTCTTATATTAAGAAGTAAAAATGTACAAGTTGTATGATTACCACTGTGGATGTGATGGAGACAGTTGCTGCGATTTCGTAGTATGGAGTCCACTCTGAAGTCATAGTGATGGGATTAAAGTAAAACATTTCAACCACATATTTCCGGAAGGAGCAGAGGTATGGCCGTGTCCAGCTCAAAACCACAGATGAAGGGCCGAGAGGGTAAAGCACCAGGTCCCGGACTCCAGGGGGATCTGCAGAATGAAGAACACAACACCATGTTAAAGTGGATTGTGTCTGGGAGTGAGCATAAATCTAGTAGTTATAGGTATTTAGATTCTGGGATAACTATAACAACCCCCACCACAAAAAATCTGCACCTCACAGAATGACCTCTGCTGATCCTCTGCAGCACAGAAGATGACCTCTGCTGATCCTCTGCAGCACAGAAGATGACCTCTGCTGATCCTCTGCAGCACAGAAGATGACCTCTGCTGATCCTCTGCAGCATATAAGATCTCTGCTGATCCTCTGCAGCACAAAAGATGACCTCTGCTGATCCTCTGCAGCACAAAAGATGACCTCTGCTGATCCTCTGCAGCATATAAGATCTCTGCTGATCCTCTGCAGCACAGAAGATGACCTCTGCTGATCCTCTGCAGCACAGAAGACCTCTGCTGATCCTCTGCAGCACATAAGACCTCTGCTGATCCTCTGCAGCACAAAAGATGACCTCTGCTGATCCTTTGCAGCACATAAGACCTCTGCTGATCCTCTGCAGCACATAAGACCTCTGCTGATCCTCTGCAGCACAAAAGATGACCTCTGCTGATCCTCTGCAGCATATAAGACCTCTGCTGATCCTCTGCAGCACAGAAGACCTCTGCTGATCCTCTGCAGCACAGAAGATGACCTCTGCTGATCCTCTGCAGCACATAAGACCTCTGCTGATCCTCTGCAGCACAGAAGATGACCTCTGCTGATCCTCTGGGGAGTATGGAGCGGCACAGGCAGGGGAGGACGGAGC